>CATIWM010145682.1:0-21447 GCA_949671775.1 Mallotus repandus
GCTGACACCCTCTTAATACCCAACATCACAAGAAATCTCCAAAAAGATATTATTGAAAACAAAAAGAGTTCAAACAAAACAACAAGCTAGAGAACTAGCAAAATCTATACTTTTCATGGCTAAAACCATGAGATAAAAAAGCTTTACAAGAATTAGGAGCAACATGCCACCATCTCTCCTCATCAAGAAGAGTGCCTTCATGAGCCAATCTATCTGCGGCTGTATTACCTTCCCGAAATATGTGAGAAACATGAAAATGCATCAAAGAAACTCAATGAAGACATCTAGACCAATCCTTAAGAAAATGCCAGGAAATATTAATCGACAAGGAACAAAAAAGATTAACCACATAGGAAGAATCACTCTCCAGCCAAAGATCATGAACCAAATTTCTAAGCTTTATCAACAACATAAATGGCGGAGCTAAGTTCAGCCTCGAAAGTAAACTTAACCCCCAAAGGAATAGAAAAATAGCCTTTAACAAAACCAAAGTTATTGTGAAATAATACCTCCACTGCCCAATCTAAGTGGCGACCCCAAAGCAGAACCATCGATATTGACTTTCAAAATCCCTAGCAGAGGCAATTGTCAGTGAACAACAATAATGGAGGGAGCCTTCTAAGGAATGGAACTAATGCCCAGATAACGCAAAGCAAGCAGCTCAGATTGAGAAGCACTGATAGAACCAATTTTAAAAGTGTCATACTCTCTAACAGCTTTAAAAAAAATGAAGTGAAACAATAATTGGAACAAAATGATCCTCAAAGATAGCTCTATTATGAGCATTCCAAATAGCCTAGAAAATAGAAACAACAACAGTAATAAATAAAGGTTTCATTTGAGAGCTTAAACATCATAAACCGAATTAAAGAAAAGAAGCGGAGAAGCATGATTGGTCTGAAACTTAAAACCAAAAATATCAATGATGGCAGTCCATAAACCAGCTGCATAGGGATAACCAAGAACAAAATGAGAGGCAGTCTCACTTGAAGACCAACATCAATGGCAAGCAGATGGAGATTGGATCTCTTTTTTCTACAAATTATCATCCGTAGGAAGCTGGTCCAAGAATAACTTCCTACATAAAATAGATCGAGAAGGAGGGATGAAATTATTCAATATTACTTTGCACTAGCACTTAAAAGAATGACAACAACGAAGATAGTGATAAGCACCTTTCATAGACACTATACCATTAGAAATTCCTATCCAAACCACCAATTTAATTTGCATTGTATATGTCCAGTTCATGAGAATTTAATTTCTAATGTTTTCTTAGTGCATATATCAAATTAAGCTTCCAATATAGGACAACATGTTAGCTAAAATAGGGTTGTTAACTAACCAATTTTACCAGCCCATTTTTGCTCTATACTAACTGCACTTGTAGCTAATGATGAGAGATGTTCTAATTGATACCCAAGTCATGCTTGGTTCAACAAAGTAAATCCACTTGAAGATTAAAAAAAAATAGAGCAGTGAATTTGATATAGAAAAAATGTGGCATTCTCAATATCTATTTGGAAATATTCAATAACCATTTTCTATTATTCAATTGCAAAAATGGATTATAAAAGGCCAAATGAGAGGAAAATACTAATGTACTTCAAATAAAATTTCTTAATTAAAAATAAAAATTAAAGTTTTGGAATTAAATTATAAAAAGTACTGAGTTCCATGACCATTCATATATTTTACTATCAATCAAAGGTCTGAAAAATAAAAACATTAATTAATCAATTATGTTAGCAGTTATCAATTATGGTCTACTAATTAAATAAAAAAATGATGTTGAGCAATAATTGGTTCATAAAATTAAGTATCTTGCAAATAGAACCTAATTATAATCATATTACTGCTTTGACTGACTGAATCTATCACCAATAGACTTGAAATCATAGAGAAGTCCTTTTAGCGTTTAATATTGTATTATATGTTTGATTAATCTTCTTGAGTGATCCAAAAATAAAATTATTTGATTTGTTCATTTTCATAACTATTTTTCAAATGCATTGATGCAGTTTCCATGTAAAAGACAATTTATGTGGAAAATTTAAATCGGTTGAAGTTGAACATTGGAAATTCTCTATTTAATAAGTGCAATTCTCTCTTGTATATAAATCACTTTATGTTACTTATATTTCAACTATCAAATCAATAGTAGAATAACAATATAAAAATCTCAATCATGGTAAGAGCCTATATTTTTGGCGTAGTAGTTTCATAAAATACTTGGAATTTATTTTTGTCTTTATATAAACATGTCATTCTAGTGTTTATTATTGTTGTATTATATGTTTGATTGGTCTTATTTCTTGAGTGATACAAAAATGAAATAATTTGATTTCTTCAATAGAGTTGTTTTTCCAATGCATTGACATATGATTAGGGTAGTTTTAATATAATAATCACTAGTGTGATTGAATAACAAGTGCCCATAATCTTATGTTCACCATACAACGACAACATGCATGCCCATCACCTTTGTACCCATCACTTGTGTGCACAACGTGCGTGCCCATTAACATTTGTGTGCACAACATGCGTGCCTATCATTTGTGCCCATCATTTGTGCCCATACTTCATTACCATATGTATACTCTCTCTGTAATAGCTATAAGTGAGTGTTAATACAAAGAATCATTATTCGGCTCATACCATTATTTCAAGTATTCTGGCTATATATAGGCTTTTTTTTCACTGTGTAATTTCAGGTATCCCTACTTCACAAATCACTGTGATGATGCGGTCCGTATTGGCAATGGTAAATTTCTTTCCATTACTCACAAAGGCAATGCTCTTGTTCATACTTCAAATCATTCTTTTATCTTGGATCCTATTCTTAGAGTTCCTGATTCATGCAGTAATTTATTACTAGTTTATTCTTTTACTAACGCTAATAATGTCTACATTGAATTTTTTTCCTGATCATTTTCTTCTTAAGGATATCCCCAGGAAGAGGCTCCTTCATTTAGGGCCGAGTGATAATGGCTTGTATTCTCTCCATTTGAAATTTTTGAAAAGTTCAAATCCACAATCTACAGCATTTCTTGCATCTACTTTTGATCAGTGGCACAACATTCTTGGTCAGGCTAATAATGTCACTGTTCAAAAAATCATCAATAAATTTCATTTACCAACTCGTTCAAATTCAAGTAATTTGGCTTGTCATGCTTGTAATTTTAGTAAGAATCATCGTCTACCATTTTCTTTATCTCATTACAAAGCATAAAAACCATTAGAATTAATTTGTTCTGATCTATGGGGGCCTTCCCCTATTCCTACAAAAGATGGTAGTCGTTACTATGTGCTATTTTATGATCATTACAGTAAATATACTTGGATTTATTTTCTCAAATTCAAATATGAAGTTCTTAGTGTCTTCATTAAATTTAGAAACCTTATGGAAAAATATTTTGAGTGTTCCATTAAATCTTTTCAAGCAGATTGGGGAGGCGAGTATCAAGCCTTAACCTCCTATCTATTAGAAAGTGGAATAACTTAAAGAAGTTCTTGTCCCAAAACAACATAATAAAAAGGGTGTGCTGAATGTAAACACAGACATGTTGTAGAAACAACTTTATCCTTATTGCACCATTCTCATGTATCTACACACTATTGGACCTATGCTTTTGCCACTACCATGTACATAATCAATTGCCTACCCACTCCCACTTTACAAAACAATAATCTCTTCACCGTCTTATTTCACAAAGACCCAGATTATATGCAAATGCACATATTTGGATGCCTTTGCTACCCTTAGCTTAGGCCCTATAGTGATCACAAACTCTCACCAAGTTCACAATGCCTTGTATTTATGGGATATAGTAAAATTCATAAAGGTTATATTTGTCTAAATTTAAATTCTTTGAAATTCATCATCTCACGTCATGTTTTGTTTTATGATCAGGAATATCCTTTTCGGACAGCTCCAAAGATGGCATCCACTGACAAGGATTCTACTCCCTCAATAATTTTTTTCCCACAACCCATGCCCTCAAATGCAACCACTCCAATCACAGTCCAACCAACACTGAATCACCAAACCATATCCACCCGAAGTCCTTCTCCTATTCAAATACCATCACCCACTCAACCCGTACCTTATAACAACCAAACCCAAATTCAACCTCATCCAATAACATCATCCTCATTATCTCCTGAATCAATCCATAATACTTCCACACCCGAAACCACCACAACCATACCAACAATACCTCATCTCATTGTTGATCTTACCTACTACATAAATCCAACCCAACAACAGCCCATAAGAACACACCCCATGGTGACCAGATTACAAACGGGTTCCACTAAACCCAAAACATTTCTCTCCTCTCTTTACAAAGACACATAACCATCTTGTTTTACCCAAGCCATTCAGTGTGCACACTGGCATCAAGCCATGAAAGAAGAATATGATGCTATATCAAAGAACAATACATGGGAATTGGTACCATCTTCACCAAACCAAATTTTGATTGAGTCCACATGGGTGTATCACATTAAAAGAAATCCAAATTGCACTATTGATAGATACAAGGCAAGCTTAGTGGCCAAAGGGTACCATCAACGACCTGGCATTGACTTCACAGAGACATTCAGCCCTGTTGTAAAGCATTCCTCAATCCGTCTTATTTTTTCTGTGGCCTTAACTTTTAGGTGGAAAGTGAAGCAACTAGATGTCTTAAATGCCTTCTTGCATGTTTGTCGTCTCAAGAAGTCCATCTATGGCCTTAAACAGACCCCAAGGCAATGGTTTAAGTGCCTTACCAATAATCTTTTATCTTTGGGATTCACAAGCTCAAAAACTTACATCTCATTGCACTATTATCATCACAGCTCCGTTCATATATATTGTCTCATATATGTAGCTGATATCTTACTCACAGGTACGGATCCAAAACTCATGGCCACGATCATCAATTCCCTTCAATAATGTTTTACCATAAAAGAATTGGGTGATGCTCACTATTTTTTGGGACTTGAGGTTACGACAAGGCCATCAAGAATGCTCATTCATCAAACAAAATATGTACAGGAGTTGTTAAAGAAGGTGAACATAACAGACGCAAATCCAGTCACTACATATTCATCTACCAACTACAAATTTATAGCTGCTGGCACCCCATATTTAGACCCCTTCTTTTACTGTAGCATTGTAGGTAGACTTCAATATATATGTGTTACTCACCCAGACATCTCTTTTTTGGTGAACAAGGTGTCCCAATACATGCATGCTCCTACTAATGATCATTAGCAGGCTATCAAATGCATATTGTGTTACTTAAAAGCTACTCTCCATCATGGTTTACTTCTTCAACCATCTTCTTATTTTGAGGTCTCAACATATAGTGATGCTGATTGGGGTGGAGACTTGGATGATAGATAGTCCACCACAGGCTTTCCTATCTATGTTGGAAAGAACCTAATCACATGGGGAATAAGAAAACAATGTACAGTAGCCCGATCCTCTACTGAAGTAGAGTATCGAGCCATTGCGCATACTACTAATGAGTTATATTGATTGTGCTCTCTTCTGAAAGAACTTCACCTTCCCTTTGATACACCTTCATTATGGTGTGACAATCTCAGTGCTACATACTTAACTTCTACTCCTATCTTCTACTCCTGTTCCAAGCATCTAGCTATTGATTTTCACTTTATTCATGATAAGGTTTCCACAAATGCCATGCTAGTTCAATATCTCAGCTCAAAGGATCAGATTGCTGACATTCACACAAAGTCATTACCAAAGCAACAGTTCAACCTTCTTCGATGCAAGTTGTCTGTGAACTCATTCCCCATACAACTTAAGGTTGGGTAATAGAATAATCACTAGTGTGATTGAATAACAAGTGCCCATAATCCTATATTCACCATACAACGACAACATGCATGCCCATCACCTGTGTACCCATCACTTGTGTGCACAGCATGCGTGCCCATTAACACATGTGTTCACAGCATGCATGCCCGTCATCTGTGCCCATACTTCATTACCATATGTATACTCTCTGTAACAGCTATAAGTCAGTGTTAATACAAAGAATCATTATTTGGCTCACACCATTATTTCAAGTATTCTAGCTATATATAGTCTTTTTTTTCATTGTGTAATTTCAAGTATCCCTACTTAATAGATCAATAAACACAGTATCTTTATCTTTTATTTGTTTTTTTTGCTCCTCTTAATCTAAATAAATAAATATATAATTTCATTAAACATAGAAATTTAAATTTTAAAACTTCTCAATGGAATTAGCAATGGAATGAAAACGAAGGATCAAATTGTCTCATAAAAAGGCAACAACATTTTCTTAATTCCACAAAAAAAAAGTGGAATTATTTTGTGTTCAAAAGAAAGACTTGGAATTATGGGGAAGTCCTTAGTGTTTACTATTTAACCGGTCTTCTCGAGTGATACGTTATCCAAATTTAGCCCAAAAAAGAAGTTATTTGATTTGTTCATTAGTGGTGGAAATGAATCATGTTTCTTAGTGAAAATGATGATATTACTCGTGAGGTCCTACATCGCCTATATGTTCTAAATACTAAGCATATGATGTGGAAATTTTAGAAAATGGAAAATTCTTTGCTTTTTTTTTATTCAACACAAATTGAATGGACTATGAGCTACATAATTGGGGTAGCTATTTTTTAACACTCATAATAAAGGTGATAACTTTTACCAATATTCGTAGATGATGAAAATAAGAACTCAAACTCAAAACCTCCACAATTCTCATAAATGAAAAGACTAATATATTCGATAAGCTAAATTCTTTACTTTGGCTCACTCAACTGGTCTTCCTCTTTTTGTTTTGCTTGCATGTTCAAGCTTCTTATACTTGTGATGGAATAAAATTGTATAACTACTAGTGTTTATAGTTGTGATATTTTTCTATTTTATAGTTGAATTTTTATTGGATTAGGGCCAAGATGTAAGAAGAGAATGAGTTGTCGAGTGAGTGCAAGGCAATAGAATGGCAGACTTTTAAGGAAGATTTTTCCTTTTGCAGATGTAGATATTGTTAAAATGTAATGTTGTACTACTTATGGTGGATTGGTTTCTCCATTCTTAAACACATACTAAATTTTGTTGGACATTACTTACGATAAAGGAAGAATAACAAGTAGCCTCATCTTATTGTACAGAGTTATTTTGTACTCAAACACATATATTTTCATGCTTGTATATTTGTATGACTATGTACTCTGTATTCAATTTAATACAATGTTAATTTTATGCTCTTCACGTAATACGTTCATGGTATTAGAGCAGTCCTAAGGTTTAACAACCATTCGTTTTTATTTTTTCCCTTCCCCACCGTGGCTGCTGACACTACAAACACCACTATTGTTGTCCCTACTGTAACCCTTTCTCCTTCAAATACTCTCTCCTCATTACCCAATGTTGCTCATAATTTACCAATTAAATTGAATGCTACCAATTATTTATTATGGAGAGCACAATTGCTTCCACTATTGTGCAGCTTTGACCTTGCTGGTCATGTCGACTGCACCAAGGTGGCTCCTTCTTCAACGTTAAATAACCAACCTGATCAACCTAATCTGGCATTCTCAGTATGGTATTGACAGGATCAAATGGTACTTAGCTGGATTATTAGTTCAGTTTCTGAAGCCTTTGTTCCACAAATTGTAGGAGTAAACAGTGTTTTTATGCTTGGACAAAACTTGCCACCACCTATGCCTCCGGATCCAAGTCTCAATCCCAGACCATTAAAGCTCGTTTCTTTAATTTAACCAAGGAACCAACTGAAAGCATTGCTCAATACACCTAGAAAGCAAAATCCATGTTTGATCAACTCTCCGCCTTGGGTAATCCTGTTTCTGAAGCTAATTTAATCCAAGTTCCTCTAAATGGCTTGGACTCTTCTGATAGGCCATTTATTCAGTCTATTCAACAACGTCAATATGATATGACATATGATGAACTCTATGGCCTTCTACTTTTGCTATAAATTTCTCAACAAATCAAGTACCACCAACTATTTTTTTTGCTCCTTTGGCTACCAATGACAATTCTCATGGTGGTCATTCTTTCTCTTCATGTGGTGCTCGTGGTGGATGCTCATTCATAGGTCATGGTAGAGGTTGGAATTCCATGCATTCTTCTTATTTGCAACAGTCAAGTACTTCTAACTATTCACATCTTCAATGTCATAATTGTTCAGGTTTTGGTCACATAGCTCCTCAATGCCCTTCACCATAAACCAAGCAAAGATCTTCACCTATTCGGCCTACCTCCCATCTAGCTGCTCACAACCCACAACCCTTGCATCATCAACCGTGGATACTTGACTCAGGCACTACTCATCACATGACCTCAGACCTTGATAATCTCACCCTCCATTTAGATTATCAGGGCACTAATGCAGTCAAAATAGGCAATGGTAAATCTCTTCCAATCACTAACAGAGGTTCTTCTCTTTATCATTCACATGATCGTGTTTTTAAATTCAATGACATTTTATGTTTTCCTGAATCACGTTCTAATTTATTATCTGTCTCTGCTTTCACTAATTCTAATGGTGTTTCAATTGAATTTTTTCCTGACTCTTTTGTAATAAAGGATATCTGTACAAGGGAATCGTTGCATATAGGCTGGAGTGACAATGGCTTATACTCTATGTTTTTGGAACATCTCCGCCACACCTCTCCTCATCCCACTGCTTTGTTAATTGTACCATTATCTCATTGGCATTCTGTACTTGGACATGCCAATATGTCTACTGTCAAAATAGTTCTTCACAATTCTAATATTCCTTTTCATAGTGATAATAATATGTGTCATGCATGCACTATTAGTAAGAGTTATAAGTTGCCCTTTTCTTTATCTACTAGTTCAACTTCTAAGCCATTAGAGATTATTTCTTTTGATGTATGGGGTCCTGCCCCAGTGTAATCAATTGATGGTTTTTGTTATTATGTACTTTTTTATGATCATTACAGCAAATATTGTTGGATTTATTTTATGCGTTTTAAATCTGAAGTTCTAAGTATTTTTATCAAGTTTTGGCATTTGGTAGAAAAATATTTTGAATGTTCAATTAAATCTTTTCAATCAAATTGGGGTGGTGAATACCAGGCTCTTTTCAAATATTTGACTGAGAATGGTATTTCACAACGTGTATCCTATCCAAAAACACATGAGCAAAATGGCTTGGCAGAGCGCAAACATAGGCATATTATTGAAATTGCTCTTTTTTTGCTTCACCATTCTTTTATTCCTAAAAAATACTGGACTCATGCATTTGATACAGCCCTAATAATAAATCATCTGCCCACTCCTACATTGGCAAATAAATCACCTTTTGAAAAATTATTTGGCCTAAAACCAGATTATCTTACCATGCACCCTTTTGGATGTCTCTGTTATCCATAGGTTAGGCCTTACAGTCCCAATAAATTCTCACCACACTCTGCTAAGTGCATTTTCATAGGTTACAGTAAATCTCATAAAGGTTATCTTTATTTAGATTTATCTTCACACAAAATTTACATCTCATGTCATGTTGTTTTTTATGATCAGGTTTATCCATTTGCATAAAATCAAGAGTTAGCACATGTAGTTTAAGATCCTCCTTCCCAAACTAATTCTCTTAAACTAAAAACTTTTATTTCTACTTCTCCCTCTTTAATTGAACCAACCACCTTTAAACAAGCCAACAACAAACCTAAATGGAAAGATGTGATGAATCAAGAGTACAAAGCTTTGATGGATAATCATACATGGGTTTTAGTACCACCTCATCCGAAGCAAAATCTAATTGGCAATAAGTGGGTATACCATATCAAAACCAAGAAAGATGACACCATAGGCCAGTATAAGGTGAGATTAGTCACCAAGGGTTTTCATTAATGCCCAGGAATTGATTTCAATGACACTTACAGTGCAGTCATTAAACCAGCAGCCATCCATTTAATTCATTCACTTGTAGTGTCCTTGGGTTGGTATGCTAACCAACTTGATGTATTAAATGCTTTTCTCCATGGTACATTAGATAAACAAGTATATATGAAACAACCTCAAGGGTTCTCAGATCCCCAATATCCGAACTATGTGTGCAAGCTTTGAAAATCCATCTATGGGCTCAAATAAGCCCTTCGCCAATTGTACAAATGCCTTAGTGCTGCATTAATTCATCTTGGTTTTAAAGCTTCAAAAGCGGACTGCTCATTGTATTTTTACAAATAAGGTCGAGTACATGCTTTTTGTCTTTTATATATTGATGATCTTTTGCTCACTGGCAATGACACCAAGTTTTTGACTTCCATTATTCGAGATCTCAAATCCAAATTTTCGGTCAAGGATTTAGGAAGGCTCAGTTATTTCCTTGGAATCAAAGCATCATGGGTTGATAATGGTCTTTTTCTCACTCAAACAAAATACATCTATGAACTCCTTGCTAAAGCCAATGTATTGGATGCTAGCACCATTGTTACTACGACATCACCAAGTTCTTGCCTTGTCTCCAATGGCTCTTCTTTTTTCGATTCCACACTTTATAAAAGCATGGTTTATAGCTTGCAATACTTGTGCATGACAAGACTGGATATTTGCTATGTAGTAAATCAAGCCTCCCAATTTATGCACTCCCCAACAAATGATCATTGGGTTGCTATCAAGAGAATTCTACGGTACCTCAAAACCACACCAAATCATGGCATTTACATCCAAAAATCTTCTCACTTTGATATTAATGTTTACAGTGATGTTGACTGGGGCGGTAACCCGGATGACCAAAAATCAACTACTGGATTTGCAATCTTTGTTGGCTATAATTTTATCACTTGGTGTTCATAAAAATAGCGAACCATTGCCCGCTCTTCTATAGAAGTCGAATACAGAGCACTAGCTTCCTCTGTCAATTAACTGCATTAGTTACAATCTCTCATGCTCAAATTGTTCATCCCATCTCATAATGCACCAGTCCTTTAGTGTGACAATGTCTCAGCTACCTATCTCTCATCTTCCCTAATTTTTCATTCAAGATCAAAGCACTTGGAAATTGATTTCCATTTTGTGCGGGAGAGAGTCTTAAATAAGCAGCTGCTAATGCATTATCTCTCCAGCAAAGATCAAATCGCTGACATTTTAATGAAGCCCACATCCAATTTAGTTTTTTTCTTGCTCATGTCCAAATTGAATGTTCACCAAGCTCCCAATCAATTTGCTAGAGGATGATAAGGGAAGAATAGCAAACAACCTCATCTTGTTATATAGAGTTATTATTGTACTCAAGCACATCTATTTTCATGCTTGTATATTTGTATAACTATGTACTTTGTATTCATTTTAATACAACATTAATTTTATGCTCTCCACGTAATACCTTCAACTTAGATATGAATAGACATGACTACTTCAAATTTTTTTTTGAAGTGATGGTGTTTCCTAGATAGAGGCAAATACCCAACTTTGCTTTTCTTTATAAGATCCTTATTAGATTTCTTCTAACAATTATAGAAATAATTTGATTAAAAAATATGTTTTCATTAGAAGAGCTAAGGGCATAAAAGTCATATTGCAAGGAAACTATTGTGTTGATTTAGCGAATAAATGAGCTAAAAGTTGCAAGAAAACAAGATAGAAGAACAAAATCACTAATTAAATTACAGTTGGAATAAGGCCACTCTCTAATATATAGCAAAAATTATTGGGAAATTAACAAAGTTGATTCAACAGAATAATGTTCACAGAGAGAAAATAAAATTACTGGAGAAATAAATTAAACAAATAAATAAATGGAGGCGGTCAAACCAGCCAATGGATGAATAAAATAGGCGATAAAATTGTCGTGTAAATAATAAAAATGACACCAAAATTTTAACATGGTTCACCCTTAGTGTTAGGGTACGTCCATGGGACAAACTCCAAAAAATTCTTCCATTATAAAAATAGTAGGTATAAAAGAGAGTTTTCTCTAAATTAACACTAGTGGTATACAATAAAAGAGTTCTTACCAAACTAGAAGCACTCAAAGTATTTCTCACACCCTAAAATAATTTTCTCACTATTTTGTCACTCACCCATTAAGAAAAATTTCCCAAACGCTTAAAACCCTCTCACACTCTTCAAAGCAAAAAATTTCTTTGGTTATCATAGGCACTCACCTCACTCAATTCTCTTCAGCTTATTTTTGCCTATGCTTATATATTTTTCTCTGCATCTATGCCTTTATATAGGCATTAGCATGTAAGAAAAAAAATAAAGAAATAAACAAAATTTTTAAATTTTTTTAGGCACCGAATTTCGGTGCTCTTGTCTTTTTTAAAAAAATTTCAAACATGTGGGCCCCATTAGAAGGCGGGGCCTACCCAATAAATCTCCCCCTCACGCCTCAAGTAGGGTATGGGAATAAACCTGCTTTCTCCCCCTCCCGACTACGTGAAGGTCATCACCATTCCAATGGCCAATCGACAGAATTTAAACTTCTCCCTTGGTAGAGTCTTCGTTAACATGTCTTATCTATTTTCATCTGTATGGATCTTCTCAAGTTTCAATAGATTTTTATCCAATATATGTTGTATCCAGTGATATCTCATATCAATGTGCTTTGACCTTGAATGAAAGGAGAAATTCTTACTAAGGTGGATGAACTCTAACTATCATAAAATAGCTCGTATCTATCTTGTTGAAAACCAAGTTCATTTAAGAACTTCTTCATCCATCGCAACTCTTTACAAGATTCAGTTGCTGCAATAAACTCTGCTTTAGTAGTAGACAAAGGAGCACATTTTTGTAATTTTGAAGGTCATGACACAACTCCCCCTGCAAATATAATCAGGTAACCAGAGGTTGGCTTTCTCGAATCAACATCGCCCGTTATGTCTGCATCTATGTATCTATCTAACATAGGTTTGGCATCTCCAAAACATAAGCATATTTTGGATGTTCTATGAAGATACTTGAAAATCCATTTCATTGCAGCCCAATGTTCCTTTCCAGGATTTGAAAGAAACCGACTCACAACTCCAACTGAGTGTGCAATATCTGGCCATGTACACACCATAGCATACATCAAACTACCAATTACTGAAGCATATAGAACTCCATCCATCTCTTCCTTCTTCTTATCTGTGGAAGGGCATCGCTGAAAAGTCAATCTAAAGTGATTGGTAAGAGGACAACTAACCGTTTTAGCATTATACATGTTGAACCTTTGAAGTACCTTCTCAATGTACTTCTTTTATGACAACCATAGTTTCTTGATGCCTCTGTCTCTAATAATTTTCATGCCAAAAATCTGCTTTGCTGGTCCCAAGTTTTTCATGGCAAAAGACTTACTCAACTGCTTTTTTAAGCTATTGATTCTAGAAACATTCCGACCAACAATCAACATGTCATCCACATAGACTAACAACATAATAAAATCACCATCAGAGAATTTTTGGACAAATATATAATGTTCTGAAGTGGTCTTCTTATAGCCTTGCTCCCCCATAACAGACTCAAACTTCTTATACCATTGTCTTGATGCCTGTTTCAAGCCGTATAAGCTTTTCTTCAATATGCAAACATAGTCTTCTTTTCCTTTTTCTTTGAAACCCTTTGGCTGCTCTATGAATATTTCTTCTTCCAAATCACAATGAAGGAAGGCAATACTAACATCCATTTGCTCGATCTCCCGATTAAAAATTGCTGCTAAACCCAGCATAGCACGGATGGATGCCATCTTCATGACTAGAAAGAAAATCTCATTAAAGTCGATACCCTTTCTTTGGTTGAGTCCCTTTACAACCAGTCTAGCTTTGAATTATGGTTAGAGATTGCGTTCTTCATGCTTGATCCTGAACACCCACTTATTCTTCAAAGCTCTCTTGCCTTCAAATAACTTCACAGCTTAAATGTCTTATTCTCATGTAGGGACTTCATCTCATCCCACATGGCTTCCAACCATTTCTACTTATGTTCATCATTTACAACTCCTTCAAAGCTTTCTGGCTCTCCCTTGTTAATTAGTAACACAAACTAGTTTTTAGGATATCTGGTAGAAGGTTGTCTTTGTAAAGGTAAGAGCAAATATTAAAGAAATATAGGTGAAAAGAATTATTTTTCTTGTATATTAATTGAAGTGATGCAATCGGGACTTGATACAAATGAGTACAATAGTATATTTATACAGCAGTATAAGAGTTATATTAGAATACAATAGCTGATAAATAACTAACTGAATAGTAAAAGGTAAGTGTACGTTAACAGCCCCCTCAAGCTAAGGTAAAGCTTGTCTCGGTGCTTTTTAAAGAGTGGGCATGCCAATGGCTTAATGAGAATGTCAGCAATTTAGTCTTGACCTAAAATGAATTTGACATGAAGCAATCAGTGACTGATCTTTTCCTAAATAAAGTGAAAATCGAGTTCAATATGCTTTGTCCGGGCATGAAATATAGGATTTGTTGTAAAATGAATAGCACCAATGTTATCGCACCACAAGGTGGCTGTTTGGCTAAGTGGAAAACCAAGTTCAGAGAGAAGAGACCGCAACCAAATAATTTCAGTATTAGCATTGGCAAAAGACTTATATTCACTTTAAGTAGATGATCTAAAAACTGTTTGTTGTTTTTTAGCCATCCAAAAAATAAGATTACGACCAAGATAAAGAGCATAACCATTGGTGGAGGGACAATCATCAGGGCACCCACCCCAATCACTATCTGAAAATGCTTGAAGATGCATGGAAGAGATGGAAGAGAAGAACAAACTGTGATGTTTAGCATGTAGTAAGTACCGAAGCACCCTCTTGACTACATTCCAGTGGTCTTGACATGGACTGTGCATAAATTAACACAGCTTATTGACGGAGAAGGCAATGTTAGGCCGAGTTCATATGACATATTGAAGACCACCTACCAGTTGGTAGTAGAGCATACCATCATCAAAAAGAGCGCTACCAGATTTATATAGAGGAGGGGAGGAAGCCATGGGAGTGAAATTTGGTTTACAAGACTCCATATTTACCTGTTGGAGCAATTTGGTAATATATTTCTGTTGAGACAAAATGGGACCATCAGTAGTATAAATTTCTTCAATGCCCAAGAAGTAGTTAAATTTACCAAGATCTTGAATGGGGAATGTTTGGCGAATACAGTCCAAGAACCACCGAATGATAGAAGGGGATGACCCTGTAATCAAAATATCATCTAAATAAACCAAAACAAACAAGGTAAATTTAGCAACTTGCCGAATAAATAGTGAAGTGTCATCTTGAGAGGCACAAAATTAATGTTGAATGAGAAAGTCATATAGCCTTTGAAACCATGCCCTTAGAGCCTGTTTGAGGCCATAAAGGGAGCGATGTAGCTTGCAAACATAATTGGGATGTGATGGATCAACAAACCCTTTAGGTTGTTCCATGTATATATCTGTGTCTAAGAACCCATGTAGAAAGGCAGTAGAGATGTCAAGTTGATGAACCGACCACTTTAGTGAAGTAGCAATTGCAAGAATAGTTCCGATTGTGGTGGATTTCACAACAGGACTAAATGTTTCAGTATAGTCTACTCCATTGGCTTGAGTGAACCCTTTTGCACTAACCTTGCTTTAAAGTGGTCAATGGATCCATCAGCTTTCTTTTTAATGCGGAAAAGCCATTTGTTAGAGACCATAATTTTATTTAGGGACGAGGTACTAGAGTTTTGAAGTAAGGCATTAATTTCTTGGCTCATGGCTTGTCTCCATTCGGTGTATTTATTGGCTTAAAGAAAGGTATTGGGTGTTGTGAAGTTGGTGAATTTATATGGGGAGGTAGTGGTGGCAATGTTTATTTAATGTCTAGCGATTGTAGAGGGGTGCAGAGTCATTGGGTGATTATGGGTGGGGGATATATGTTCGGTGTTGGAAGTAGGGTAGTTGGTGAGATTAACGATAAGGTTGCGGTTTGGGTGAGATGATGAAGGAGACCGGGTAAGGATATATGTTGAGCTTCGATTAGGTTGGTTAGAAGGGATTGGTTGAAGAGATTGAGATGTAGTAGGAGATGGGGTAGAAGGAGGAGAGGCATTTGGATTAGAATAGGAGTGTGAGGGAGATAAAGGAATAAAGTTACCTGATTGATCTTCAAAAGCCGAAGAGATGGTGGTATGTCAGTGAACACTTAGCCAAGGCGTTATAGTAGTGGGATTCAAGACTGGCGTGGGAATAGTTGTGTGGAAAGAAAAAACGGAATCAAGGAATTTTACATGACAAGATGTGTATTTTTTGGATTTGACTATATCTAAACATAGAAAATCGGCATATGTGGGACTTTGACCCAAATAAACATAAGAAGTGATTTTGTAAGAGAACTTATGTGTATTATAAGGTCTAAGAAGTGGAAAATTAGCACATCCAAAAGGCTTGAATTCCAAATATTTTGGATGTGTATTATTTAGCAAGAAAAATGGTGAGTGATGATTTATGACAGGGGAAGGTAAACTATTGATAATCATTGAAGACATTTGAAAGGCATAGGACCAACATTTTTTTGGTACATTGGCATGAGTAAGGAGTGTTAAGCCTGTGTCAGTTAAATGTCTAATTTTTCTTTCGGCAAGGCCATTCTGTTTATGAGTGTAAGGATAGGCAATACAATGTATTATACCATGTGTTTGAAAATAGTTATTCAATTTTTGAAATTCACTGCCCCGATTTGAGTGAAACACTTTAATGTTCTTGCTGTATTGACGATGAACTAAAGCCTGAAAATATGAAAATGAAGAAAAGACATCACTTGTATTCTTAAGAAAATACAGCCAAGTAAAACGAGTGTAATCATCAATAAACAAAACAAAATATCTATGCCCTTAACTCGAATTTATGGGAGCAAGGGCCCCAGACATCAGAGTGGACAATATCAAAGGCCGACTTACTGGAATTAATAACTAAAGCAAATGGAAGTTTTGTTAATTTTCCTAAATAACATGAAGAATATAGTTGAAAAGAAGAATTAGAACAAGGTAGGTTAAATTTATTTATGAGTTTGGAAATTGTCCGCCATTTAGGGTGTCCAGGATGATTATACCAGTCTTGAATAGATGGAACAGTGGCTACCAAGGCTTGAAGTGCAGGGTAGAGAGCATACAGACCATCCTCACTCAGTCCTTGAAGAAGAACCTTTCAAGAAACCTGATCCTTTATAAGAAAATATGTTGGCCAAAATTTTAAACAATAGGAATTGTCATGAGTAAATTTTTGAACTGAAAGTAAATTTTTGGCAATTTTTAGGACATGTAAAACATTCTTTAATGTTAATGGAGGATGGAGAGAAGGAAGGGAAGTTGTACCTGTGTGTTGGATTGATAATCCTTGTCCATCACTAACATAGAGTTATTCAGAACCATTGTAATCAGATGCAGAGCTTAAGTTTGAGAGGTCAAGAGTAGCATGAAAGTTGGCTCCCATATCAGGATACCAAAAAGTAGAAGGGACGAGAGGGCGTGGTTGTCGAAGGTTAGCAAAATTGGCCTGGAGCAGAATTGTGGGTTGAATTGAGAACATCTGTGACAAACATCAGCTGTATGGTTTTGGTAGCCATAGATTTGGCAGGGGCTTTTGGTTAAGGTAGATATAGGCGAGAGAAACCAGATGGTCGTGGCTGAATTTGTTGAGAAGCAGGTGGGGTGGGCAGCAAAGGTGTAGTGTTAACTGATTTGGTTGTTAAATTAGCAACAAGAGGCAATGTATGACTATGTAGTAAGATTTCTTATGCAACTAATTCTCCATGCAATTCAGAGAAGGAGACAAGAGTAGGCCGGAGGTTAAGACTACTAATGATGATGTGGTATTCATGCCCCATGTTTTGATAAATAATGGCGTTGAAATTGGCGGGGGAGAGAGCTCAGCCTGTAGATTTGAGTTCATCAGCAAGGGCCGTCTCCTTTTTGAGATATTCTGTAATCGTTAAATCATTCTTTTTAAATTCTTGGAGCTCTATATAGATCTGTAGCTGTTGATTTTAGGAAATAGACCCGAAAGCCTTAATAAGGGCTTGCCATGCTAATCGAGAAGAGCGATGACCAATGATGTAAGGAAACAAGTTTGGTCCTTCTAAAAACAAATTTCATAAGTTGGATTGTTGACTTGTTAGGTAGGATCAGAGGAAGAAGCGATAGTTTTAGGTGGGGGAGATGTTTCAGGTTCAATAAAGGAATGCAATTTTTAATAATTGAGTAAAGGGATGAACTGCATTTTCCATGCAAGATAATTCTTTGGAGTTAACTTGATGGTGAAGGTATGTTGCGCAGTTAAGTTGATGGATGGTTGTAAAGAAGAAGAAGAGGGAATAATAGTTATTGATGAATTTGTCATGGCTCTGATACCATGTAAAGGTAAGAGCAAATATTGAAGAAATATAGGTGAAGATAATTATGTTTTTTGTATATTAATTGAAGTAATGTAATCAGGACTTTATACAAATGAGTACAATAGTATATTTGTATAGCAGTATAAGAGTTATATTAAAATATAATAACTAATTAATAACTAACTGAATAGCAAAAGGTAAGTGTACGTCAACAGTCTTATTCTATTAGATCTCCTCAATGGCATTGGAGAAGCCTCATCTATTGATGGTTGATTATGAACACCATCATCTTCATCATTTTCAGATGGAATCTCAATGGGAGTGTCATCATCGCCTACATCTGGCAAAATAGCTTCATCTTCATCTCCAACTTTCCTTGGCACCGTTGTTGGAGGAATTAACTTCAAATTTGAATTATTATTAGAGCTAGGGATGTTCTTCTCAACTCTGGTAATATCTTCAATTGTCTTGTCTTCAATAAACATAGCATCATGACTTCTAACAAACTTCTTTAGACTGGATCATAAAATCTATAGCCAAGTTAATCTTAACCATAACCAATGAACATATACTGTCATGTCTTGACATCCAACTTTGACTCTCTCCATTAAAGTCATGTTCATCCTCTTAGCTAAACCATCAACTGCGACATCTTTAGAGGTGTTGTCTGATGTCGAATACCATGCTTTTTGCAGTAAGCATCAAATGGTCCAGTATACCCTCCACCGTTGTCTATCCAAATTCACTTTAACTTCTTGCCTATTTTCCTCTCCATCAGGGTATGAAATTCCTTTTTGCTTGTTTTCCTCTCCATTAGGGTATGAAATTCCTTGAAGACATTCAGCACCTGATCTTTTGAGTTCAAAGTGTATGCCCACGTCTTCTGAGAATGATCATCAATTAAAGTCACAAAGTACTGAGAACCACCAAGTGACTTTGGCATTGGCCTACATAAGTCTGAATGAATTAAATCCAGCATATTCTTCATTCTGAAAGGAGGAGAGCTTCTGAAAGCAACTCTATTTTGCTTTTCTGTAAGACAATCGACACATTTCTCTATACACAAGATCTACTCTAGATAATACATTTTTCTTGGCCAGTACTGTCATCCCTTTCTCACTCATGTGGTTGAGTCTTTTATGTCATAACTCAACTGTACTTTCTTTCTCCATAACATTTACCATGTCTTTAGAGAGAATTGCATGCGTAAAATATAGTGTTGAGTCATTTTCACCTCTAACCACCACCGGGGAACCTTTAGTGAGTTTTCATTGGCTATTGTGGAAGATGTGGTAGAAACCATCATCATCTAGTTTGCCTATTGAGATCAAATTCAGGTGAATATCTAGAACATTCTTGATATTCTTTAAGACTAGTCTTTTGCCATTCCCCCTTTCCAAACACACATCTCCTTCACCAACAACTCTTATTTGATTGCCATTTCCATCTTTACAAATCCAGGGTCTCTTGGAATGTAGGATAAGAAAAATTTTCTACGAGATGTAGCGTTAATGGAAGCACCACTATCAATCATCGAGCTAGTTTCATGGATAGTAAGATTAACAATATCATCATAAAAAAGGACATTGAATTCTCTAAGGAGATTTGCTTCATCATCATCATTGTTGTCATCGTTCTTTACATCTTTGCTTTTGTTCTTATCGTTGAACTTTCGACAGAACTTTTTGATGTGGCCTTTCTTTTTGCAATAATGGTACTCAATATTGGCAAACTTGCTTTTGACTTTCCCCTGCTCTTATCTCTTTACTTTGAGCTTCGAGTCTCACTTCTCCCCTAGGAACTTACAACAAGGATATCTGACTAAGTTAAATAGGCACCCTTTGATCTGTCTCATCTCTTCATTTAGAATACCACTTTTGAAAAATTCCATATTCACTACACCATATAGTGCAGAGTTTGTAAGTGAAATATTTAAAGTCTCCCATGACTTTGGCAGAGAAGCAAACACCATAAGAGCAAGTATTTCATTGTCAAATTTTATGCCCATACTCGACAACTGATCCATGATCCCTTGCATTTCATTTAAGTGATCGGCGACAGAAGAACCTTCCCGATATTTTATCTGCATTAATTTTGTCAGATAAAATAATTTGTTATTATCGATCTTTGAAGCGTACAACTTCTCAAGCTTGTTCCACAATGTCCGTGTATGAGTTTCATTACAAATGTGGTTGTACACATTATCTTTAACGAACTACCGGATGAAGCCACACACTTGTTCATGCTCAAATGCCCATTCTTAGTTTTGTTGTAGCAAAAATTGGTAGATGCAACTTCATCACAAATAGGAGATCCTTCATCTTGTTTCTCCATATGTGGTAATTTGTGCCATTTAAACTGACCATCTTGCTAGTCTTAGCTACCATCTTTGCAGTATTTAATAATGCCTTCAGAACACGAACCAATAGCTCTAATACAACTTATTGGGAAATTAACAGAGTTGACGCATCATAATAATGTTCACAAAGACAAAATAAAATTACTGCAGAAATAAAATAAATAAATAAATAAATGGAGGTGATCAAACCAGCAAATGGGTGAATAAAATAGGTAGTAAAACCTGCTATGTAAATAATAAAAATGACACCAAAATTTAACATCGTTCACCCTTAGTGTTGGGCTACATCCACAGGACAAACTCCAAAAAATTCTTTCACTATAAAAATAGTAGGTACAAGAGAAAGTCTTCTCTAGATTAACACTAGAGGTACACAATAAAAGAGTTCTCACCAAAATAGTGGCACTCAAAGTGTTTCCCATACTCCAAAATAATTTTCTCACTATTTTGTCGCTCACCCGTTGAGAAAAATTTCCCAAACCCTTAAAACTCTGTCACACTCTTCAAAGCAAAAAATTTCTTTGGTTACCACAGGCACTCACCTCACTCAATTTTCTTCAGCTTGTTTTTGCCTGTGCTTATATATTTTGCTCTCCATTTGTGCCTTTATATAGGCATTAGCATATAAGAAAAAACCAAATAAAGTGTTGACCTTAGTAATAATCAATCTTAATTTTGATTTTTTCAAACTTAATTTTGAGCATTTAATATGTTTATTTTAAGTGTGTATAAGTTAGGACTCAAATGAAAGCCAAGTCAAAATTCAGTGAATAGTGA
>CATIWM010145695.1:0-42454 GCA_949671775.1 Mallotus repandus
AACAAAATTAAAATAATAATACAACACATACAACAAAATAAATACAAAAATCAATACAATATAAAATAATAATAGATAACTATGTAAATTTCACAGGGATTTAATCCATGGCATTTCATAGATCTTCATGGATTTTCTCAATTCAATCATGCGTTCATCCCACCAAAACATGAAACAAAATTAAAAAAGAGAGGTTAGAATCAATTAAAAATAAAAAAGATTAAATAAGATAATAAAATCAAATAAAAGAAAAGAGAAATAAGATGAATAAGGATGGTGCAGTATTGATTTGCTCTTCAGAGTGGTGTAAATCACAATTGCTTTCAATAGATCTTCAATAGTTGAATCTTTTTCTCCAAAAGGTGTACTACTCCTTTAAAACAATATGTAAAAGAGATTTTTTTTGTTTTAGGCTCTGTGTACGTAGGTGTGTATGCTGCATCTCCAAAAAGGGTTTTTTTTTTCATAGGAGAATTAAGTTTATATAAAAAAACCTAGCTAAAAGACTTATGCTCCTATAAGTTACAGGAGATAAAGTTTTGGTTTAATCTGGACTTTTATTTCTAGAAAAATCTAGATAAATCCTAGAACAAGGATTTATCACATCATTCCACCAATCAAAATTTAAAAAAAAAAAGATTTTTATTTGCTGAAAAATAAAATTAAAATAAAAAACATGGACGGACACAATCGGAAGAATATAATCCCAATCGGGATTATGTATTTCCAATCGAAAATACATAATTCTGACCAAAAATGTGTAATTCCGATCAGAATTACATATTTCCAATCAGTTAATTTTTTTTTAGCTTTTAATTACAAAAAGACTCCGAAAAGAAATAAAATCTAATAAATTAAGTCCTTTAAAAACCAATTAAATCCCCTTGAAAATACATCTAAACCTTTTGAGATTTTAAACTTTAAATATTGAAGATTAATTATAATATTTTCATCATCGGAGTCCTCTGTCACATCCATACTCTAGTCATCCCGAAATTAGGTGCTTACTATAAGTTTCCAGACTTGGTTTTGTACATGGAAGCCATTTCGGCTTTCATTGCTTCAAGCCACTTTAAAGAATCTTTATCTAATAAAACTTCTTCATATGTTGTAGGATCATCATCATGATTGCTTTCATTATGAATATGTAACTCTTGCATATCATGTAGAAAATTGTATCTCTCCGGTAGATGAGATACCCCACATGATCTTCTAGGAGTTGATGTGATGATATTTTCAATGGGATTAGACTCTTGGTGTTGATCAATATCCATTTGATCAACTTAATTAACCTCATTGGAAGATTCCTCTTCTAATGCTATCTTCCTTCCTTTACCACCTTCTTGAAGAAACTCTTTCTCAATAAATATGGCATCTTTACTTACAATAACAACTTGTTCAGTTGGAAGATAAAAATAATACCCTAAACTATCATTAGGATATCTAATAAACCTACCTTAAATTGACCGTGCATCTAATTTGTCTATTTTTAACTTTGTGATATAAGTTAGGCATCCCCAAATCTTAATATATTTAAGACTTAGTGCCTTACCATGCCATATCTCATACAGTGTGGTAGAAATAGACTTAGATGGAACATGATTTAGGATATAAGCAGCAGTTTGCAATGCAAAACCCTAAAGGAAAATAGGTAAATCTATATAGCTCATCATAGATCAAACCATATCTAATAGAGTTTGATTCTTCCTTTAAGATACACCATTTAGTTAAGGTATATTGGGTGGAGTTAGTTGTGAAATAATGCCATATTCCTTAAGGAAATCAATAAATTAAGTACACCTCCTTGATCCTTTATAGGATTTTAATACTTTTTCTTGTCTGGTTCTCTACTTGAACCTTGAATTCCTTGAACTTTTCAAAGGATTCATTTTTATGTTTCATTAAATATAAGTTTCCATACCTTGATAGATCATTTATGAAGGTAATGAAGTAGTAGAACCCACCATTTGCCATTTGATTAAATGGCCCACATACATCATTATGTATTATTTTCAAAATTTCTTTAGCTCTTTTCATTTGTTTAATAAATGGTGACTAAGTCATCTTGCCTTGGATACAAGCTTCACAAGTTAGATTGCCTGAGGATTCAAGATTACTCAAGATTCCTAATTTTTCCAACTTTATGACTCTATTATCCACAATGTGACCTAATCTTAAGTGCCATAGATATTTTATATTAGAGGCGTTATCGATTAGCATTGTGTTAACAATATATGTAAGAACTAGCACATGTATGCCATACCCATGCATTAAATGAGCTCTTAGAACATTTGGAAATAAATAAATTAGAGAAAGTCTTACCTTCTCTAATCTTATCCTTTCCTTTAGTCTTGATTGACTCAAGGAACTTAGGACAATTTCTCTTCCAATGTCCCTCTCCTTGGCAATAGAAACACTTTCTTTGCCTTTATTCTTAACTTTGCTTTTGTCATTGTTCTTGCTTACACCTCCCAAAGCTTTAAGAATTCTTTCCTTAGCTTTCTTGCTTTTCTTTCCTTTGTTCTTCTTAGTCCTACTAGAAGAGGCAACTAAAGCAACTTCCTTCCCTTTTTCATTGTGAATAGCCTTTTGGGTGGTTACAAGCATACATAATAATTCTACAAGTGTGCACTCAATTTTATTCATATGGAAATTGGCAATAGTTTGCCCAAATGACTCTGGAAAGGATCGTAAGATCAAATCCATTTATAGTTTAGCATCCATCATGAAATATAGACTCTCAAGTTTCTCAATGGAATGAATCTTAGAGTTCACATAAGCTCAAACATGCTCTTCTTCCTTCATTTTAGCACGGAAAAGCCGTTTAGATATCTCATATCTAGTAGTCCTACTTTGTTCACCAAATAACTCTCGTAAGTGAAGTAGGATTTCCCTTGCATTAGTGTATTTCTCATGTTGCCTATGAATTTCATTGCTCATGGAAGCCCACATAATACAATGTGCTTGCATATCATCATCTTTCCATTATTCAAGAGTGTCACGTTCATCTTGAGTAACATTAGATGGAAGGGGTACATGAGGACTTTGTTCCTAAACATATAGAATGCGTTTAGAGGCCAAAACAACTTTTAAATTATGTAGCTAATTAATAAAATTAGGTTTAGTGAGTCAATGATTATAAAAAATGATGCTTAGTGGATTTGTAGACCTCATATTATCAAATTGTTGCAAAATATAACAAGATTATTAGTTATAGTGACATTGTTAATACCATTAAGTTTGGTTTTTAATTATAAAGGTCTCCCACTATTTTAACAAATCCTATACTTCCAAAATAGGAAACAAAAACCTTTGTTGGATAGGTTTATAGGGGTGATTGAATTCTTAATAAATTAGTAATATTCCTCAAGTATGCATAATTGCCATTCTTGGAATATTATTATTCATTAAGTCAACAACTCTTGTTCATCACATCTCATGTGAGGTTCAATCAATTTAGCTCCAAATGCTTAGAGACATCAGGTACATATAATTTGACATTCTTGGTCTCTTTACATTATTAGGTCCACACCATCAAATCAGTGTAATATATAGACTTGAACACCATACACCTCAGGTATGCCTATTTACGATTCTTAGCATGTAGTATGTCTATAAATTCATAACATCTCATGCTTGACAATGAACTCTACAAAAATCTCTTAGTATAAATATACACCCTTATGTATCCACAGCCAAAGTATATTTGTCTAAAACTTTGCATGTCATCGCCTTAATGGAGAGCTAAGACCTAAATTTATTTTGGAAAATTTTTGGGTCTTAAATTAAGGCCTCACTGTTCTCATTAGCCGATTATATCACATGCATATATTCCATGGAATTTATTTATATAATATATCAAATATACATATAGCATGTTAAGACATATATATCATATATATACATAGAACATGCAAAAATGGATACACAAATAAGGAGTGATCATGGACCTTTCCTAAACCTATTCCAGCTCTTAGAATAAGTTAAAAAATGGGCATAGCCCAAGAAAAAAACTTCAGGTCATAAAACTCCTTGTCATCATCTTGAACACTTGAAGCTCTTAGTCATAACTCTTATGATTTACATTCAGTCCTTAGCATACCAAAGCAAATATTACATTCTAATTCTATATAATTAAAATTTAATTACATACCAAAATAATAAAACTAATTATCATTACAAACCATTGGATTTAACCTAAGTTCATGATCATTCCTTGCATGTATGATAAGCAAATATCAAATCAAATACAACTCTTGCATGTTATACTCAATTTACAAAGCATACAAAACAAGAAAAGTATATTGTCCATATGCTGAGACACACTGTGACATGGACATATCATAGGGTGTGTCGTAGACAGGCCCTGAGACATGGCCATGTCACAAGACGTGAGACAATCTACCTCTAGGACAAAAGCAGACACACCTTGAGACACGACCATGTCCCAGGGCATGTGACTTGCTGTCCAAAAAATGAAACACACATTTTTAAGCATGCTAGGCCATAACACTTACAACCAACATCAATTATAATCATAATACTTGCAATTATCAATAAATTTAGCATGTGTAAAGTGCAAAAAAGAAGCTCTGATACCAATTGAAGGAATCAGTTATGTAACTTAGACATTAGAAACATGTGTGATGAGCACATGCCTAGATAGGGTAAAATTTTAAAAATTTTACTTACATAACCCTTCATGACATAAATAATTCCATTCCTAAGCATCCAATTTGCATGTTACCATATAATTAAATAGCAAAGCAACATATATAATCATCAACCTATGAAACTCTAAGTTTAAGAAAACTTGCAAACTCCTAGTTTGATGAAGGCCATAATAGTTAAGATTTACAAGCTTTAGGTGCTTGAGGTTTAACACTTGAATCAAATGCTCTAGCCTTACAAATGAAAGGCCTTTAGCTTGAAACACCAAAGCTCTACCAAATCAGCTTCTTTCCTTGATTTATTAGTTGCAAGTGTCCTCTCAATTAACCCTCACAAATATTGCACTAACTTAATCCCTTGCAAGAACTCTTAGGGTTTCTGTTGTGTAGATGTTGTTTCTATTTTGGTGTGTCTCTAACCATTCTCTACATAGAAAATTTCTAATGTTATATAGAGAAATCAAGCACCTTGTGACATCACCCATTATATCATAAGTATGCAACTTGTTATAATAAGTGTACAACTTGTATAAGTCATTAGTGTACAAATAAGTATGTAAAGAATACATCTCATGTATTATGTCTACATTCAACTTTACACCTGTCAATCTAACCTAATCTTTATTTTTGCCAACTTAAAAAATTTACACATTAAAGATTTAATGTGCCTAATATGCCAATTTTGACTACGTCATTTTATGGACTTGGGCTTGGTACCATAAAAAAAATTGGCCTAAATTAGGTTCATGGGCTTTCTAAATATTTTAAATTAATCTTTGGTCCATAATAATTTTGGGCCTAGGTCCAAACTACTTGGGTCATTAATCCATGTCCAAATAGAAATATATATATATATATATATATATATCAAACTGTGTCATATTTGTCATAGTCAGGAACTAATTCATCAAGAAAAAACTCAAATAACATAGGATCTTATACCGGTTCACTTTGTGCAATGAATCCCATCTTGGTCGAACACTTATCCCTACATTTGATCGACTAGAGCCATCACACGCCTTATACCCATGTGTGATTAACGCAAGTATATAAGCAATAATAAACCCTAACCTCTCAAATGTGGATGATCATGTCACCTTAGGTCAAAGGACTGTATGCACCATTATGGCCTAGTCTGTGATCATTGACCATAAGTGAATATGCATGCGATCACAAATCTAACGTCACTATTCAATCCATCCATCACATGAGTGTCCACATATGTATTATGATATCTTATATCAAGTAGCATGAGACTCACACTATTAGTATCACATACTAATAAAGGAAAATAAATGGAGATGATAGTCTAATTAATATTACCCAAATATTAATTTACCGACTATGAACCTTTTTATAGCATATATTATGAACTGTTGACAATAAATTCAATTAACAAGATGCTAATGTATGAATATTCAATTAAATAAACAATTTAGATAATAGAATATTATTTTATTTCCATTTGAGATAATTTACAATGTCAAAATATATGATTGGCCTCTAGGGCATACCACCTATACTAACAGCATAATCCTATAGTTATCTTTAATCTTCTTCATAGTGGTTGTTGTCTTTCCCTAAAGAGCTTTAATAGTTACTACAACTGGAGAAGCCAAGATGTATTTATTGCTTGCAGTAATGGAATTATTTACTATATGATTTTTTGTATTTCTCTTTGATATATAAAGTGCAAAAAGAATATGTGTTAAATGCTAAAAGCTCATTACAAAATGCTCACATAAAGGTAAAAGTATACCTCAAGATTATGTGGAAGTTAATTTACAACCACATGTAATTATTTATGAGTATTTTAAGGCCCCTTATGTGCATATGAGAAGGCCACCATGGATACCTACCCGTGAGATTAAGATCATTATGTTAAATGAGCTATTGGCATAATTGTGATTATGTGAAATTATTGCAAGTTACCGATAAACAAATAAAAAAGGATTTAATAAAATGGTATAAGTCATAATTTTTTATTTTTAAAAGTTGATAGCTGAAGATTATATAAAATCAATACTAAAGGCTAAAAGTTGAAAGTTAAAGTTTGAAGCTAGAGGTTGAAAGCTAAAAGCTGAAAGTTAAAGATTGAAGCTAATTGCTGAAAGCTGAAAGCAAAAGTTTTAAGCTAAAGTTCAAAACTAGAGGATGAAAAGATAAAAGTTGAAAACTAAAGTTTGAAGTTTGAAGTTTGAAGCTTAAGGCTTGAAAGCTGAAAGCTAAAGTTCAAAGCTTAAGGCTTGAAAGATAAATGCTAAAAGTTCAATGCTAAAAAGCTAAAAACAAAAGCTAAAAGTTAAAAAGTAAAAAGCCAAAAGCATAAGAGCTACAAAGCTAAAACTTTGGAGGTATCAAAAGGTGATTACTCACAAAATTAACCTTGAAGGGCTACAGGTACTAAAATTCAAAAGAATAAAAAGAATAGAGCTAAGAAGCTCTAAAATGCTGAAAGTATGAAAAGAACATCAGACCATAGGTAATAGCCTGTGAGATTATCCTATAAAGTTATAAAATTTCAAAGACTATAAAAATTCCACATGGATAAATTATTCTAAAATGCTAGAAAGTTAAAGATATAATAAGAGCACAAGATTTAATCTAATGGATAAGTAAAATTTGCTTATCTATGTTATTTGTTTGGGCCGGGGGGTAACCACAATATTAATAATTCTTCTTTTCATGAAAATTCAAAAGCCCAATAGCTAAAAGCTAAAAGTAAAAAGATAAAAACTAAAGTGCAAAAGAGATGAAAGTTGAAATTTAAAAACTAAAAGCTAAAAGTTAAAGACTGAAAGACAAGCATTTTCGTCTGCAACAATTCATTCTCTAAATAAGTTTTCACAACTAAGAGTTTCTTTAGCTATAATTCTCCAAATACATACTTTTATAGTTATGAATGTTGTTGGCTGCAATATGTCCTTATGCCAATAAAAGGAAGCTTTTATTGGTCAAAGTTTGACCTTTGACCTACAATAAATAGACCTTTAGAAAAGGAAAAGTCTTAACACACATGGCATTCAAATTTTAATTTTAAAAAACAGATATCTTATCTCATTAATTAATGATAAGATTCAAATTTAAAATTCAAAAATTATCACTTGAAGCTTAATTTTAGTTTCACTTTTGAAAAGCTTCTATGAAATTAGTATATTTTACCTACAAAAGAATGACATGCAATAGATGAAAATACTTTTACCTACATAAAAAATAGGTATCAGATATAAATAAATTTTACAAAGCAATGACAAAAAGGAGAAAGAAAAAAGAAATAAGTCCTTTAATCGGTCAAAATAAGGTCTTTTGACCTCTTTGGGCAGGGGACATATTATAATATAGTCAAAATTAAACTCCTAAAGGTTAGGGTCAAAGTCCTAGTCACATATTGAATCAGCTTCATACTTGGAACTGCACACTTCAAAAGGCAAAAGGGCCTGCAACCTGAAACCTACGAACACGTATATTGCCCATTTCTTCATTACCATTGCACATGATTCCCACATCCTTAATTGTTGGTTAACTCTTCTAAAATCATGTAACCATTTTACCACTCTCCTATAATCCTAAAATTACTCAACTATGTGGTAATCCCTCCATCTTTAAATAGTCTCATAACCCAACTCAACTAGGTAACCAATTCTATCTCTAATTTAAGAGTTTTCCTATTATCTAATCACCCTTTATTGACTTAAGCATCGAAGAGGGACTGCCAGGATCCCACCTGGCCCCATTCTTATATTTCTTGTATTGTAGATTCTCCAATAAGTCATTCATATCTTATATTGTCCTCCATTGAAATAGAAGCTCAAGGGAACCCTTTCATCAATAGGCATTTATAAAATGGCTAATGCATACCTAATATAGCATTACAATGGAAAGCTAAAAAAGAATATTTATGTAGGAGGAAATGAATTTAATCTAATTATAGACATAAATAAATTAGGTTACTGGTGCTTACTTGACCATGTTAAGGGTAAACTAAAACAAAAGGAGCCCTTGAAGTTATAGTTTAGGAATAGTTGTAATGGTGATTTAATGGAGGTTTATGATAATGCAACACCTTGTCAATTTTGACAAATTAAATCATATTTTTCATTTAATTTATATTTTTTAATTGATGCATGGAAAGCAAATATTTAAGTAATGAAAGTTCAAAATTTATTTTTCTAATTAAATAAAATACAAATTTTATTGCTTATTTTTATGCAATGAACATTTAATTGATACATTTAAAGTGATAGAAAATTAATTAAATCAAATTTTATTTTATTATTTAAATTGATTTACATATTAAGTAAATTTTATAATTAAATTATACATAAAATAATTGATGATATATATGTTTTCATTGAAATCAAATCTTAATTTTTCTTTTATTGATGAATTAATTGTAATCAATTAATTTTAATTTTTAATTAATATTTTTATTTTATATCTTTTATTATTTAATTATTTTTTATTTTTGATTAATTTAAAATTAATTTATTAATAAAAAATATAAAACTAAAAATATTAATTAATTACTATAAATTCATCAATAAAATAAAAATTAAGATTTGATTTCAATAGAAATGTATATATTATTAATTATATTATGTATAATTTGATTATAAAATTTACTTAATATGTAAATCAATTTAAATAATACAATACATTTTTCTTAAATTAAATATCTTAAATATTATAAAATAATAATTTAATCTAAAATAACTAAATACATATAAATTTGAATGTATCAATTAAATGTTCTTTCCATAAAAATAAGCAATAAAATTTATATTTTATTTAATTACAAAAATTATTTTTGAATTTTTATTACTTAAATATTTACTTTACATGCATCAATTGAAAAATATAAATTAAATAAAAAATATGATTTAATTTGTCAAAATTAATAGGTCGTGTTTAAATTACAAAAAGTGTCAAATGTCATGTATTTTTTGCAAATAGTCAAAACGGTGCGTTTTGACGTGGTACTTACGTGGATCGACTCAGATTTTTCCGGTGTCCACGTCAACAAAGTTTAACCGAATTTTCAACCGGTGTATTGAATTGCAAAAATTTAAAAGCTGATGAATGACATTACCAAAAAAAAAATGTCGAAATTACAAAAAGCGCTAAAGGTCGTGAATTTTTTTATAATTTACCCTTATATTTATAACTATATGACATTATATTATCTTATGTTGCTCATTTTTATTGTTATCAAGATCTCAATCTCAATCTCTACACCTTAGTTATATTTTGTGCTAAATTCCATATTCAGTCTCTCATTCTCTACATTTTTATTTTTAGTTTACATTTTTATGTTCATTTTATTATTAACTTCCTTTAATATGTCCTTTATTTCAGTAGTTACTTTATATTTCTTTATTATAATCTCTACTCCCAATCTTACTTTCTATCTATTTTATGCTCTATTTATCATTTATTTGCTCATTTTCCTTTATATTTATTTCATATAACCATTTTTGCTATCTCTACAATCTTACTCTCTCTTGCTTCAATCTTATTTTCTTTACATTTTCATGATTAATTTATAAGTTTATGCTTATTTTATCATTTCTTTGCTTTAATTATTTTATTTTAGTTATTTATCTTTTATTTATTTCTATTACTATGTTACTCCCAAGCACTTACTCTTTATATCTTGTTTATTATTTATTGCCATGTAATTCATGTCTTAATTCTATTCATCTCAACTTCTACTCTCAATTTCTTTTTATTTATTCTTTATTATTTCCATATTTGCATCTCTACTCATTTAATTTTTTTATGTTAATTGTTATTTATTTTATATTCCAAACTTAATTCTTCTCTACACCTCAATTTCTATTTTAATTTCATTTATTTTAAGTCAAATATTTGTTACTTTTTCTTTTATATATATCTCTAAAATACAATTTTTCATTTATTTGTCGTTTGTATTTAATATTTATAATTTATTTTACATTTTATCTTAACATGTACTTATTTTCCTTAAATATTTATTTAGTTTTTTTTTTATAATTTTCCACCTTCCTCCCTTTTCTAAATTTCTTTTGTTTTATAATTTTTAATTCTAATATTTTTGACCTTTTACTACATATCTAATATTTATTATTTCTTTTATGTCATTTCCAATATTTGTATTTATTATTAATTTTGTCTAAACATTTGGAATTTTTATGTAATTAATAATGTTTATTTTTTTTAGGTTTCCATTCTCATAACCATAATTACCTTTATATTTATTTTAAGGATTCTTTTCATAATGATTTTTATTCTTATCTTGTTTTTATATTATTTGGATTTTCCTTGTTATCACATTTTAAAGCATTATTCTGTTAACTTGTCTCCTTTTCTTTACTCAAATTTTATTTCTTATTTTGATTATTATTATTATTATTATTATTTAGTGCCTTTTATTATAATCAAAATTGCCTTAATTATATTTATTTTGTGAATATATGTTTATTATTTGGTGTGTTACATTTTGTGTGATAACTCATAATATTGAAATTCAACCAATAACTTTAAATTAATTGTTTTATTTACTTCTTTTAAAACTACTATTTATGATGATTGTTGGGATGATAATGAAGCAATAATTTGTGATAAGCATTCTATTTATTCAACGTACAAGATTTACATCTTGAGACCTAATTTGATGAATTGTGCATATTGTAAGTTGAAGGCTATAATTTGACCAAGTAATCACCATAAATTTGATCTTTTTAGTATTTTTTTAAAATTTCCATTTATTCATGTAAGAAACCTTGTTTAATTTTATTCTTTTTATTTACCTTTTCAAATATTTCCCTTTTATTCATTTCATGAATTTTCAATCATATTTCTCCTTATTTACTATCTTTATTTTAAATATTAATTTTTCTTAAAATAATGGCCCCAAATCTAAAAAAATAAGGATAAGATGAAGAGGAGGAGGCTACTCGAGTGTTTGTCTCTCTAATCTCTATTTTTTTAATTTTATCATTGTTGTTGTTCATTTCATTTACCATTTGACATAATTAGGATAGCATGCTTAGAAATTCTCATGATATGTGTGCCATAAATACGCTATAATTGTATACTATTATTACCATAATATTTAAATATGTTATACCATGATTATACCATGTTTTTGCCATGCATATCCATTATGCCATCATGGTTGCCATGCCATGCATATGTATACCATGTTAGTTCAACTTTTGCCGTGATCATGCATCATCTATATTTACTATATTTTACCATGTTTATTTATTTATTATGATTAATATGCTCATGCATTATGCCGTGCTCACACATTATCTTATCATATTATTATTATGTGCTTGTTGATATATATTGTGCTTGCATTTGTGTGTAGTGGTTGACACAAAATGGTAGAAATTTCTTGAAGGCATTATATTAAACTAGTAAGGTTGTCCTTGCTCAGCATCTGAGTAGTATGGCGATGAATGAGTCCGCTCATGCTAACATCACATTCGAACCTAATGCTTTATCCTGTGAGTGAATTTTAGTTCCAAGTGAGGAATCCGAGTTTGTCTAGTCCTTAATCGAATAATTTCTTAGGTCATACCGAGTGGCGACTCCTTTTTCTCCTAGTTGGATGGAGAGTTATAAGTGCACTTATGCCATCCCTAAACTCTTATAGTATTTCTCTTACATTCCTTCCATTTTCCTGTAAGAAGGAAAAAAGGGATAATGATCCAAATAATGCCGAGTCAGACCTGCTGGGGATAGAGATGTTGATCCCAACATTTGTACCTTACTTTTAATTATTTATAATATTTTGGACCAACTTGCATCACGACATTTATCACACGTGCACAAGCCTAAAAAACCTCGATGGTATCAAATTATGATCCACCACGACTCCACTTGACTCATGGGTTGATTAGGTTGGCATTATCACCTTTAGCCTTAACTCTGCTCAAGAGAAACCACTGGACTCATTTGACCAAAGTTTATAACCTAAGTCCTTAAGGGGAGTAGTCTTCTCTAGAGTTTACAAAAAATGTCGAGCCTTCTAACCTTAGTCTGTAACTCAAGACTATAATGGAGGGCATCTCGCTAAAGGAACCCTTGGCCTTTTTACCTTGACTCACCCCTGTAATGGCCCTAGAAACATTCACTATGATTATACTATGTCTATATGCTACATTTGGTTTGACTGAGTTCTTGGTGACATGTATATCTTGTACCTAGTAGACTGGACTTAAGTCAAACCTTTATTAGCCTTTATATACCCATTTAAACCTAAAAGGTTAATCCAAATCAAGTCAACCTATCATGACACATTTGTTACATACATTTGTTTATTATAATCCAAAGTGGTTAATTCCATTTAGGTCATATGCCTGAAATGTTATGACTGTTATGATCATAAAAGATTGCTAATTTCCTAAATCTTAAGGTTCAATCAAGTATGTTCAGTTTAAAAAGAATCAACATTAAATATCTTGATAACCTAACCAAAACTTATGGGGATACCATGTCGGAAAGGTTATTCTGATATAGCATGTTTTCATTGACTTAAATCTAATCATCAAGCTATAATATACCCATATTACCATGGGTCTTTGAATGCATTAAACCTAGTAGCCTTATGAAGTAAACATTTTTAACCCCTATATATCCAAATGAACTAGAAAGTTTGGAAATTATTATGATTTAACGATCATGATAAGCTAATGTGCGGTTTAAAATTATGATTCATATGGATATATGTATGGATCGAAACACCTAGCTTGTTATATCCTGATAACCTAGTTCTAAACTATTAAGGTTATCATGGTATCACATTTCGGGCTTTACTTTCAAAAGGAAACTCTTTTTAAATCTTACAAGTACCATGAAATTAGGTCTAAATCAAGTCATACATCTAAACACAAATCACCCTTGTATGTTAACTTTTCTTTTGAGAGTATATATGAGCTTGTTCATCCCTTGTTGATGTTCTGGTAAACCCTCTTAGGAAAGAAATTAAATAAACTACTTATGTAGGAGAGATAAGGTTGGAAAGGACTCTATATGCTTTATTTTTACATGTTTGTCCCTTTGATATTTTTACCTTATCTATTATACCATTTTAAAAAAAAGTTCTAACCTTCTTCTGATTCTTCACTTATCTTCTTAATTTCATCTTCATGTCTAGTTTTAATCCATCAATTCTCTATCATGCCATCATTTTCCAATATTTTAATAGTATTTTCTCCAATTTTAACCTATAATACCATCATTTTCTTCATATTTCCATCATTTATGGCTAGTTTCAACCCATTGTTGTCTGCCTAGTTTTTTTATCTATTTCATGTTTTCTGCTTATTTTCTTCCTAGTTTTCTGATTTTCTTAACCTATTTCATTAATTGTGTTTTGTTTCAATTTTTAATGATCCCTTTCTTTTTAGTTTTAAATTTATCTTACAGTTCATCATTTGTGTTTAGCCTCAACTCATCAATTTTCTAGTTTTAATTATGCATTTTTTCAATCTTTAATTAGTTTTTATGAAGTTATATACTATAATTTCTGTCGCATTTTAACTCATTAGTCATGCATGTACTCCATCTATGTATCCTATGCTTTCTCCCTAGTTCATATTATTTTTAGGATCATCATCTCTACCTAGTTTCAACAAAATAGTCATATATTTTGTCATGTTATGACCTATCATCTCATTATTTTTCAATTGCTTTAAAATCCTTCTAGGAACATTTACAACGAACTGTATAGTTTAATCATGCATTTTATCTTTATAACTTCCTAATTTTTAATCTTTTTTCTAGTATCGTTTATTATCTTATATATTTTATTAATCTAAATTTGATAATCTTTTCCCAATCCAAACCTGTCATGATTTTGTCTGGTTGTACCATCATTTTTGTCAAATTTTAAGCCCATAAGGTACACATTTCTATCTAGTTTGAACACCATTTTCTTCCTGATTTTAACTCTTTTCAAGGTGTATTTATCCTATTTCATTTTTCTTACCTAGAGTTGACTCTTTTCTAAGTTTATATTTAATTTTTTAGTTTTAATTCTTTAATAGGTTCATATCCCTTTCTTTGGGTCTAACATACTTGGTTTGCTCTCAACGTATCATTTTATTCTCATGCACTTCATGTCGTTATTTAATATCTATTTCATTCATCAGTATTTATATTTAGAATAAACTTATTTTTGGCTTTTCATATCATCATTGTTGTATACTTTTAATCCATCAATAATGCACTTGAAAGAGCCCTACGGGGGTGAATTAAAAGCAGATTTAAAGAATGATTAAGAGAAAGAATTTAAGGAGTTTGGATTCTCAACAATCCTATGTCTCCATCTAACTTATCCCTAAGTTAGGATTTTCAAAACCCACTCCATTTTATTCCTTTAGATTGAGTTTACACAAGAGTTTTTCTAGGCTCAACTCAAACCTTTACAACTTGAGTTTTCAAGGCTCACCCTTAAACCTTACAACATGAGTTTTATAACCAAAACCTAAGTGTTTTAAAGGTAAACCACTTAAACCAATTCCTCTACTTAGATCCTCAATTCCCTTTCTTAATCCCAAGAAATAAGAGAAGAGAAATCCTAAGCTAGAGCACTCACCCACACTCACTAGATGAGTAGTTATAAACTCAACAAGAGTTTATTTTACAAGAGATGAATATATAAAAGGAAAAGTGAAAGAATTAAAATTTAGCTCAATGAATTTTCATAATGAATTTTCTCCACAAAACTCTAATTCTTCAAATGAAGTCTTAAGCTTGTATTTATAGTAAAGGGACGAAAATACGGCTGTTGGAGCTTTAATTTTCGTCTCCAACAAACCTCCATTTTTATTTAATGTTTCTTTCACTTTTTACAAGAATTTAATTAGTCAGGGTTGTGATATCATCCATCCAGGTTGGGATATTTGATTTTGTGGCCTTTGAAGCTCTAAAATAGCCATTGTAATAGAAACCAATCAATGTCATGACCAGGACATTCAATGTCACGATCAGGACATTGCTCGGGATCGTCACTGCCATTCTTGAAGTATAGTCTTATACCAAACTAAAATCACACTTAAACACACATATTAGCAATTGAAAATTGATTGTTAAAGTCAAAACCAAGGTTATTTAAAGATTGATCATGACCTTGATCATGCAAAGGGTCAATAACACTTTTATCCACTTTTATTCTTTGTCAGTTTTAAATAATCATATCATTTTTATAGTTAATTCATTATCAAGTATTCAACTATTTGTCACACATTTTCTAGGATCATATATCATATTGTAAGACTTGTTTCATTTTGTCAATAATATATATTGTCTACTATGTACTACATTTGTGCATTATGTTCTATGTTTTAACCTAGCATGAGTATATATAATGTAGTTTATTGCATTTTTTAACCGTTTCATAAATTTATTTGTTTGGGAAGTTTTCTTATGAGTCTTGCTTACTTTACTAACTTTTATGTCTAGTTACATATTATTTCAATTTCATTTTCTTCTTAATTTTGGTTCTTTTATAGGTTCATACTCCATCTATTATGTCTAAAATATTTAGTCCAATTTTAACATATCATTTTAACCTACTTTTTTTTAATTTCTAGTTAGTTTTCATGTTTCAATCATGTAGTCTTAGATTTTTATTGATGAATCTTATATTTTTCACCTAGTTTTGACTTATCCTTCATACCCTTTATATCATTATTTTTCTAGATAATTCATCATCATTTTTATGTTTCATATAATGTCATATTTGTATTACCATACCATTATCTTTGTCCAATTCATATTCACGAGTCATGTATTTTTAAATCCAATTTTATTCTTTAGGATTACATATTGTCTTTTATGACTTATTTCAATCTAACATTCACCCATTTTGTATTGGTGCATTCTATTTGTGACTTGACCACACATGTGTTCATGCATAATTTATTACATTTTCATTGTTATGCATTTTTTCTTACTTTTTGCATGTTCAAATTAACCTTTTATTTCTTGCTACTTATGTACCAACTTTTGTGTTTAGTTTTAACATGTTATATTACTTATAATTCTAGGTTCATGCATTCACCTAGTTATGCATTCATATGCATTAGTACATGTTTTCTTGTATACTTTTACAAAGTCATGTTTTTATTTTTTTTCTATATTTTAACTTGTTTAATCCACTATAATAAATACAGGTCTTTTTAACTTTTCTTGAGTCTCATTTTTACCTAAACATGTTTCTCAATTTTAATTTTCCATGTTTAATACATTTTATATATTAGTAATTCATATCCATTATTGTCTCATATATATTTTCATTGATGCATCCATTTTGATTCATTTTCCATTTTAATCATCATAAGGCCTAACCTTTCTGTATAAGTTCATTTATAGACGAGAATGCAATCAAATTCCTTGAGAATCTAGTGGAAGAAAAAGTAAAAGCATGCTTAAAACTGAGCATGGAAAATATTGTCCAAAAAGTGCTCAAAAAAGTTACTACAAGGATTATTACTCCACTAGAGATAAATGATCACAATGTTCCACCCCCTCATCAGACACTTCCCTCAATTTCATGTCAATCTTTTGAAAATAATCTTATCAAGACTAGTAGGGTGAAGAATGTTATGAATCAACAAGTCAATGTCTCATTTATTGACAACAAGAAGGGAGAAACCCAATATACTGTGAAGAAAGTTCAAACACCAAGTCTCAAAAGCCAATATCTAACTTAACCAAGCCATTATCTAAGATCTTTGAGAAACTCCAAGGAGAAGGATTGATGAAACCTAGATAACCCAAACCTTTACCTCAAAAGTTGTCTCCACACCATGATTACAAAGCTTATTGCAATTACCATCAATAAACTGGCCATACCACTAACCAATGCTATAAATTACGCAAGGATATCTGAGGTTTGGCTGACCAATGCAAAATTGACTTGGACTAAATGGAACATCATGGGATTTAAAGAACCTTGTATGAGTAGTGTGGTATTTAGACACTTTTTTATGTGGTTAGGGTTTAAGTAAGAATAACGAATGCTTTTAGTTTGGCAAAGGTTGTGAATAAGTCTAAAATTGATGTAATGTTGTTTTCTTCATTTTTTTTATCTATGTGAATATGTCAAAATAAAATGAAGTTTTCTTTCTAAACTATATGTTATGTTGTTTTCTTAACTTTTTTAAACTCATTTTGATAATTTTTTCTAACCTTTTATTTAAGAAGTTGGTTATTCTCTTTATAATATTTATTATCAATTTTTGCACACTTAACTTATGAATTATAATCATGCACATGGTATCACACTTGAATGAGCGAGAGAAAATTAGGAAAAAATAATAAAATAAAATGGAGGTAAAGAACCCATTTCTTGCCAAACTCTATCCATTAATATTTATTCTCTTAGAGCCCATGATTTTAAGTTCTACTCAATAATAATTATTCACTTTAAGCTTGTGATTTGCTAAATAATTGAATACCAATGGGTTTTTAAGTTTTTGACAGCTTTTATAAATATTGTATTCACTTATAAATTTTGATTTAAAAAAATAAAAGAGGTTTTTCTCATTTTGCCTTGAGCACTTGTAGACACCCTCGATTTGACCGGCCAGCAATGAAAGCCTGGTGATGAGATGGAACGAATTTTGAATGCAAGAAAACCCAAAATCTTCTCTAGAATGGACTCAAGAGCCCAAAATGTCAAATTTAAGCCTAAAACAACTAGCTAAGGCCCAAAACATCAAATCCAAGCCCAAAGCCCACTCTGGCCCAAATATAGTGGCTATCAGAGCCAAAGAGGCAATGCCTTTATAAAGAGGCGAACTACCGACCTATGCAGCATTAAATGCTATTTTTGGCAGCATTACATATGGGTGTGGACCCTTATTTCTCTGGCCTGAAGATATTTGCATAGAAATGAGACTTTTGAGGCAGGAAAAGGCTAAAAAAGAGGTGAAAAATGATGAGGGGTGCCTTGTCAAGGCTTGGGGATTTGGGAAAAAGGAGGTGGAAGGGGGTTTAAAAGAGGAAGGCTAGGATTCTTAGAAGAGGTTCTAAAGTTAAAGGGAAGGAGGAAGAACATTTTTGAGTGAAAAGATAGAGAGAAAAGAGGAAAAGAAGAGGAAAAGAGGGAGTTTTAGCGTAAGAATCCATTTTCTTAAGAAGGAAGAAGGAATTCTTGCATTCATAAGGATTTGAATCAATAAACCAGTCTCTGAGGGCTAAGTTAGGAGCTTCAAACTTGTTTAAATAAGTAACAACTTTCATTTTCAAGCTTTGAGTTATTGATTTTACATAAAAATTCATTCCTTGTTTTTTTTACTTATTTTTATGTTTATTGTTTATTTGAGATTATATTCATGATATGATCATGTGAATTATTTGTGATCAATATGGGGTTTATAAGCATGAAATTAGACTAATGTGCAAACTTGGATCAAATTATAAAATCTAAAAATAATTATAATTTGCATGTTAATAAGGAAATAATGAAATAATTAAGGATAATAAAACACAAAACACACACGGAGGCTAACCGCAAGGTTGGGTGGGCATTCCAAAAGCCCACACCCAGTTTCTGAACCTGATCTCTGATGACGGCTTCTAGAAACCTCCTTGGAATCTAGTTATTGTATGGTGTGTCCTGGCTTTCATCCGGGTGGTAACTCCCTCTCCATTTTGGGCCACAAGCCCATTATGTATTTCCTAGCAGGACCTGAGCCCACATAGTGCGATGGTCACCAAACACTTAGGTGTACGATTGACCCCGCCACCCACAGCACCATTTTGCCAACAATTTTGCCAAAAATAAATGTTCATTTAACATTTTTCTTGATTTGATATATTTATTTTTTTACTGCACTTTTATGAGTGGAACAATTAGAATTTTGCATTTACTAGGGTACGAATGCATTTGACCTTTGCATTTTGGTTGTGTATGCTTACTTAGAGGGGGCTTCTACGCATTTGGGCATATTTCCTAATGCTTCACAAGTTCTAGAACATATCATCCACCCTTTCAAGGGAAATCATAGTTGTATGCATGATTAAGGAAATGATTTAGCTATTTGTTTGTTTAATCATTTGACACTTCCTTTTTCCTACCTTGTATACAAATAATGTCGTTTGTTAACCATTCAATAACCATTTTTCTTTTCTTATGCATCATCTATTTACCATACCAATTAACCTAAAGACTAGACTTTACTTTAATGAGGGTTATCAGTGATAAGTTCTATTAGTTGTATATTTGTTAATGTTGTTACAACACTGTTGTTATATTTATTATAGCAATGTTTCATTATTGTAAAAACTCTTCTTGTATTTATATTGATTATACATGAATACAAAACATACAATTCACCCATACAATCTCTGATATTGACTTGGTATTAGAGCCTCACCATGGCAATAAATTCCTCAACTTCTTCTTCTTCTTCTTCATCTACTTCTTCTTTTTTATCAAGCTCTACCACATTGCCAGCTCTTATCACCACTTCAAATCCCATATCAAACTCACCTTCTCATTTACAACAAACCTTCTCAATCAAGCTTAATTCCAGGAATTATATACCTTGAAAACTCCAATTCCAACCTCTTCTTAATTTATATAACCTTCATAATTTCCTAAATGGCACTGAAATTTCCCCACCGAAAGAAGTCTTTAATTCCATTTCTAATTCCTTAGAACCTAATCCTACCTATGCTCAATGGTTCACCAAAGATCAGTTACTCTTCTTCTGGCTCATCTCTTCAATTTTTAAAGAAGTCTATCCCCACCTCATTGGATTGAACTCCTCTTCTACTATTTGGAAAGCACTTGAAATAACTTATGGCGTGGTGAACAATGCTCAAAGAACGCAGTTATATATTAAACTACACAATCTGAAAAAAGATGATAAATCAGTCTCACATTATCTATTCCAAGCCAAACATCTTGCCGATTCCCTTGCCTTGGCTGGACAACCTCTCAATCCCACTAAATTTAATACCATAATATTTCAGCAACTTAGGTCTGAGTACAATGGTGCCATCAGAGCACTTCAATAGTGACTTGATCCTCCTTCATTCCATGAACTTCATGGACAACTAGTTTCATATGAGTTGCTTCTGAAATCGCAACAAGCTACCTTACCAATAGTCCATCTTGCTCAATATTTTGCCAACACCACTTCTTCTTTCTGACCACAATAATTCTCAAGTATCCCAAGTTAAGGGCGTAGTGGTCGCCAAGGCTATTCCACCTCTTCTTGGCCTTTCACTACATCATGTCAGATATATGGGTACAGTAACCATTCTGCCTTTGACTATAGATGGTGTTTTAATAAGAACTTTCAACCTTGCCAATTTTCCAAATCTGGGCATCGTGATTTTTTATTCTCTGATCACTACAATGTTTGTCGTTCTTCATTCTCGCCTCAAGCTCAATTCTTTAATCTTGGTCCGCCGCCATCCAATGCCGAGTTTGAGTAGTATCTAGAAAGTGGTGCAAGTCATCACATTACACCCAATTTAGCATCTCTCCAAAGTGCTAATGAATATCATGGCAACAATCGGGTCATTATTCGCAATGGTAAGGGTTTCCCTATTGCTCATAGCGGTAAAGGTTCAGTTTCTTCTCTTCCTATTAACCATGTATTACATGTCCCTCAAATGATAAAGCCATTACTTTTTATTCATCGTTTATGCACTGACAATAACTGTTTTCTTGAATTTAACCCATATCAATGTCTTTTTAAGGATTGTCAGACTAAGAACGTTCTACTTCAAGGAACTAATGATTTGGGGCTCTACAAATTGAACTATGTGCCTTCCAAGCCTTCTTCTTCTCCCATTGCTACTCATTACACTACCATAGATAGATGGCATCAACGACTTGGACATCCCAACTCTACTATAGTTCATCATGTCATTAATCAATTTCAATTAACTTGTAAAAATAAATCTTCAATTTTAAATAATTGTCATGCCTGTTGTTTAGGCAAAATACATAATTCTAGTTTACCTCTTACTCATCATAGGAGTTCTAAGCCATTAGAATTGCTTCATGTTGATGTATAGGGACCTGTCCCTATTCAATCTTTGAATGGTGATAGATGTTTTTTAATTATCATCGATGACTTCTCTCTTTTCACATTGTTCTTTCCTCTAAAAAACAAAAGTGATGTTTATCAAATTTTCTTATAATTTCAGACTTTTATTGAAAATCAATTCAATTCCAAGATTAAATCATTTAACTCTGACTGGGGAGGTGAATTTTGACCTTTTTCAAACATTTTCAATTTATAGGAATTCACCATCGAATCATATGTCCCCAACCACATGAGCAAAACGGCACAACCAAAAGGAAAACTTGCCATATAATGGACATTGGACTGACATTATTGGGTCATTCTAGTGTGCCATTTAAATATTGGCATTTTGCTTTTGATACTGCTATTTTTTTAATCAATCATATGCCTACTCAGTCTTTGTCTCACAAAATTCCTTTTCAAATGTTATATAACAAAGCTCCTAACTATTCTTTTTTACGTGTCTTTGGTTGTCTTGCTTAGCCTTTGTTATGTCCATTCAATAAAAATAAGTTTCTTTTCGCACAAAAGGTTATGTATTTCTTGGTTATTCTTCAAATTATCTAGGTTACAGATGCTTTGACAAGGAAACTGGTCGAATTTATATGTCTCGGGATATTAAATTTGATGAATCCATTTTTCCATTTGCTATTGCTTCCACCTCTTTTTCTAACCAATTTTCCCAGACTTCACCTTCCAATTAACCTTTCCTGCAAGTTTAGTTTCCACTGCCACAAACAAGTTCTAAGGAATCCTTAACAGGTACCAACTCTTTCTCTTCCTCATCCCTATCTTATATATCTCACTTTCACTCAACTACCTTTCACTTATCCATATCTTCATCTCAAACCACACCTATCTGCTCTACCAACCTAACTCGATCTCCATCATATCTCTTATCTAAATCACCCAATCTGAATCAATCTCCAACTTTCAAAACAACTTTAAATCACGATGGTTTAAAATTGTTTATTTATTCAACCTCATCCTCTTCTTCACCGGATCATCAAACCATATCCAAAACAACGTCAGATATACACCACCTCGCCATCATCCTATGATCTTACGGCCTGCTACTATGGCCAGTACTAACCATTATGCTTTGACTGCAAACTCAGCTTTTGATACTGAACCAACTAACTTTTCTAAAGCAAACTACATTCCACAATGGCAACAGGCCATGGATAATAAGATGGAGGCTTTACAAAGAACAAAAACTTGGACTCTTGTTCTACCATCGCCTAACATCAATGTGGTAGGCAATCGGTGGGTGTATAAGATTAAACGCCATGCAATGGAGCCATTAAGCGATTCAAAGCTCGTCTTGTTGCCAAGAGATACACTTAAGAACACAGAGTTGATTACACTGATACTTTTAGCCCTGTAATTAAGCCAATAACCATTCTATGTGTACTTTCTATTGTAGTTTCATGAAATTTGAAAGTTCGGTAACTTGATGTTAGCAATGTATTTCTTCATGGTGAGTTAAATGAAACTGTGTATATGACACAACCTCTGGGGTATATCGACAAAAAAACATCCATACTATGTTTGCAAGCTTTAAAAATCCTTGTATGGTTTAAAGAAGGGCACCTCACACTTGGTTTCAGAAGCTAAGTAGTTTTTTGCAAACAGTTGGCTTCTATGGTTCTCACACTGATTCTTCTTTGTTCATCTATAATTTTGCTAGAGTGCAATGCTTTATATTGGTTTATATAGATGACATCCTTCTAACCAACAATAATAGTTATTTTCTTCAATATGTTATTCACCAATTGTCCAATGTTTTTTCTTTGTGAGATTTAGGGTCATTATGTTACTTCCTAGGCATCGAGGCATCCATGCAGGTTTTATCTCAGTAGAAGTACATTTCAAGCATATTAAATTCTATAGGCATGTTTATATGTAAACTGATCTCCACTCTTATAGTGTAAGGTACAACTTTATTTAAAGATTCATATATATCTCTCTCACTTGAAGAGGCTTTCAGGTTTCGCAAGTGTTATGGTTCTCTTTAATACATTACACTAACCCGACTAGACTTAATGTTTGCTGTGAATAAACTCACTTAATTTATGCATTCCCCAATGCAAAATCACATGCAAGCTATGAAGCACGTGCTCCATTACCTATAGGGCTCTGAGCAATAAAGTTTGCTTATTTCTCGCACCAATGATTTTAATCTTACAGCCTCTATCGACGCTGATTGGGTAGGTAGCTTGGATGATCGCAAATCAACTGGGGGTTATCTCATCTACATAGGCAACAATTAGGTTGGTTGGCAGTCTAAAAAACAACCTACGGTTGCCAGAAGCTCAACTGAATTTGAGTTCAAAGCAATCACAAATGTAATAATCAAGCTTCGATGGTTGTCCAAACTTTTTAAAGAACCTTAGCTTCATGTAACTCAGGTTCCTCAAGTCTAGTGTCATAACTTAGGCACTTGTTTTATTTCCTCCAATGCTGCCTTCACTGCTCGCACTCAGCATGTCGAGGTAGACTTTCACTTTGTTCGAGAGCAAGTAGCATCTAGACAATTTCATGTCAGTTCTATTTCCGCCAAAGATCATCTTACGGATATTATAACAAAGCCACTAGCAAAACCAACATTTCATTTTATTATTTCTAAGCTCAGGCTCACATCATGTAAGCCTTAGCTTATAGGGGGGTATTAGTGGTAAGTTTTATTAGTTGTATATTTGTTAACATTGTTACAACACTGTTGTTATATTTGTTACAACAATATTTCATTATTGTAAAAACTCTTCTTATATTTATACTAATTATATATGAATACAAAACATACAATTCTCCCATACAATCTCTGATATTGACTGGGGTCGGGCCATTAATAGAAATACATAAATAATAAATGGGATTGTAAGCAAGAAGTTTCAAAGAGATAAAGTATTTTAAAAAAATATGGGCAAAAATTAGAAGAAAAAAATAAATAAAAAGAAAAAAGAAAATAAAAAGGCCCACAATTGGAGTATCATCATCTATCTATGTGGTTCTTTTATTAGTCGTTTTTGTTAATGATCCTTCTCATTTTTTTACCTTCAATTCCTTTTTTATTTAAGTCGTTACCTTAGCCTCATTACAACTTTAATAAAAGTCCTTTTAATCCATTTCCATGTAATACACATGTATTAGTGGAGAAAGTGTTGTTGGTCTTACCAATGGGATTTGGCTATATACATTTGAAAGTAATAGGGTTACCAAATGCGTATATGCCTATCTAAAGTGCAACAACTACTATGTTTGTGGTCTATGTAGATTTACTTGATTTATTAAATAGATAATATTAATGAACCATGAAATGAAAGTGTCAAGATTTTAAGTTTAAACTTTGTTTGCTACATATATGTTTTACTTATAATTAATGTTGGTACTCATATTGCAAAGAAAATAACCTTAAAGAGAATATGACCAAGCCTATATGACAATAATCTATTGATCCTTTTTTCTAAAAGATTCCTAGTATCCTTATATCTCACCGGTACCATACCTTTTATTTCAGGCCATAAATGAATAAATCTTTTCTTAAAAATCCTAAAAATTCTTCGAACTCATAAATGACCATCAAGGTGACCAACTTTGACCATACATCCAATTATTTCAAATGTATCCTCTTGCCTCCAAAATTAAATCAAGCATTTTGCTAGGAGGAAATCAAAATATTCTCCTAAGAAAACCTTTAAAAGGCTAACCAATAACAGGTGTGATTTTATGTGCATAATTCGGACTCATATATTAAGTATGTTCAAATTTATAATAAACGTTGGCTAAAGAAAGCAACCTACTTCATGCAAACATTGATTAGAGATAAATAAGTGGTAAAAGGGTTTTCAAAATCATTTTAAGTTTCTTTTTATTTAAAATGTTTTCACTTATAATAACTTTTTGCTACACTTATAGCATTCATTATTAACTCCATAGTGAGATTATTAATTTTAGAGGTATGTTCAATTAATCAATAAGTTTTCTGGAGGCATGTTTGATTCATGGATGAAGATCCTGGGGGCATGTTTAATTCAATTGGCAAGTTTGATCTATTCTTAGTATTGGTATCATCTTTGGTGGCATCTAAAGTTGATTTTTGATTTTAAGGACATGTTTTGGATCATCTCGTAAAGATTCTAGGGGCATGTTTAGTATTTCTATGTAGAGAACTGTCCAATTGATTTAGGAGACATGATGAGATCATTTTAGCCTAGGGGATGTTAACAATAGTGAGCCCGACTAGGCATCTTTAGATCACAAACCCTTTTTCTTTGTTATAGGAAAATAGAGGGTTAGTGAGGGTAGTACTGAAAGAGCTTATGGATAATATAAATGCACTTACAACCCTTTAATCAAGCATGAGAAACAAAGAGTCCCACTTGGTATCACCCGAGAAATTGTTTATTCAAGGACTAAGACAAACTCAAATTCCTCACTTGGAATCACATTTGCCCATTGGATAAAGCATTGGGTTTGGATGTTGATATTATTAAGATTAGGCTCTTTACATTCGAGACATCTTCATACCGCCTGGATGCTGAGTAGGGCCGACCTTACTAGTTTTATACAATGCTTCTAAGAAATATGTACTGTTATATATCAACCATTACACACAAATATAATAGAATATATACACACAAGCACATAACAATGTATGATATGCATTTCCATGGCAAGATGCATGAGCATGATAAGATGCATGAGCATAGTGATAAGTGCTTAAAATGATAGATTTTGAGCACTAAATAGTTGCATTTCATTATTAGAATTATAGGTTTTTATCTGTTTAAAAGCACATGTTGGTGTGTTACCCTATTTTTCCAAGTGGGTTGCGAAATAAGATACGGGGCACACAGGCTTCCGATTTGTTATTGATCTGTGTGAGGGTCCGCCTGAATAGGCTTTGTAAATTGGAGTCGCCACTTGATTTAATCGGGAGAAAGTGAATTAAGAATCCACTTTCCTAACTAGAGATTTTGGGTATGGGGGGTAAGAGTTACTTATCTTGTTTCTTATCATGCATTGTTTAATTATCCATCACTTCACCCTAGTTTTGGTTTAATGATGCATTTGCCAAGTCAATTTAAATTGAAAATTGAGAGGCAGAATAATTGAATTGGCGAGCGTATATCCTAAAATAAATAAATAATCAAACATTCATCAATTGAACAAGTAATTATGCAACCAAGTAAGCACATAGCACATAGCACACATGCAATAAATAATAAATATAAATAAACAAGCAAATAAACAAAAATGATAACAGGGAAAGGGATTAAGGATTACAATTCGTGGAAAAGAGTCTATTCTAATAAATACATCCAAAATAGAAAATAAGAGGTGGAATCGAGATAAAGGATTACATTGCCTCGAAAATTTTCTATTCTATTAATTATATCAAAAATGGAAAATAAAACAAAAAAGCTCATATTCTAATAAACTTGCAAAATAAAGGTCAGCCTTCACGCACATGCAATCACACAATCAAATTTAGGGCAATTCTATATATCATTTATCCATAATTTAAATAATAATAAAAAGAGTAATTAAGCAAATGAGGATGCTAATAAAAATGCATGATGCAATATTTTGAAAGGCAAAAAGTACAAAAAAAACCCTTAATTTTTAACTGTTACTTAAAATATATTAACTTTTAACTTTTGGGGTTATAAAAGGTATGAAAAAGCCCTTAATTTTTAATTTTGGTACAATTAAAATCTAAATATTTTTAAGTTTAAAATATTATTAATTAACATTTTATTTTAAATATTTTTAAATTTAGAGAATAAAATTATTTTTAAAACTTAATTTATTCTTAAAAAGTATTTATTTGGAAGCATATGTCACTTGTTTTCTTCAAATTAAATTTACACTAAAATTGACAAAATTTATTGAAAAGTGTAAGAAATATCATTAAAAATTATTAAACTATGTATGTTTATTCTTAAAAAATAATTATTATTTAAGAATATTTTTATTTTTAAGAATAAAAATATTTTTATTCATAAAAGCATACTGTTTCTCAAATTTTTCATGAATAAAAATATTTTTATTCATAAAACTAGTCTATTTCATAATAATTTTCATAAATAAAAATATTTTTATCCTAAAAAATAAAAATAATTTTATTCTCTAGAATAAAAATATTCTTAAAAATTATTATCTTTTAAGAATAAAATATATAGTTTAGAATAATTTAAATGAATAATTTTTAATGATATTTCATACAAAAATAAATAATTTTTGACAATTTTAGAGTATAAATTTAATTACAAGAAAATAAGTGACATATGTTTTAAAATAAATAATTTTTAAGAATAGATTAATTTTTAAAAATAATTAATTTTAATATAGTTTTACCCTCTAAAATAATTTTTTAAAAATGTTAATTAATAAAAAATAAATAAATATTTTAAATTTAAAAAATTAAGATTTTAATTGTACAAAAATTAAATATTAAGGGCTTTTATGTACCTTTTATAGCCCCAAAAGTTAAAAGTTGAAGTTTGTTAAGTAACAATTAAAAAAGCGGTCTATTTGAACCATTTTTAAAAGTTTATGGGTTTCAATGTACTTTTTTTAGTTTATACTGCTATTTGCTCTTGTCATAAGAGTTTAAAGGGTTTTGTTTTTGTACCTTTTGCATTTTAACATTTGTGCAAGTTTGATTTTCTACTTGTGCCATAAACTTGTCATATATCGAATTTTAACTGTCCCCAAAAGGGTCTTATAATGAAAGCAACCTTTCGAAGATGACAAGAATCTATTTGTTCGTACCGCCTTTTAAGCGTGTAAAAGTCTAAAAAACTTAAAAGCTCCCAAACCGATCCTCTGAAGTGTGAAATTAGTCATTGGATCATTAAGTCATACTTCAATTTTATGAAATATGAGCTCTTAGAATGGTAGGTTGCGCATTTCAAACAATCTTTGCTCAAAGTGTTCAACTCGTCAGACCAGTGTTCGTCTCGCAAGTCCGAGACTCAATTTCATGAAAACAAAAGCTAATTTTGATAAAACAAACATTGCAAATGCGTTCAGAAGGCCCAAGAACCTTTAAAAAGGACTATAAAAACTCAAAAATGGCCTCAGAATGCCCTAAAAAACATGAAAATGCCTAAATGCGTAACACACACACACATGCCAGAACATATATGCAGGCGTTGGTGCACATGATCATGTGCTCCAGGCGCATGGCCACGCACTCAATTTGGGTGCATGTGTTCCTGAACACTTGTGCATGCATCCAACACATACACACGCACCCTTGAACCCTGTTTTTTGCGCTTTTTCACCTATTCTTTCATGCATACACACACATGTGTACACATTTAAAATGTACATAGACACAAGTAAAATGCTCGTAGACGTGCATAATTTTTAGTCCCCTAAATGTAATACAATCCTAGTTATTCTTAGAGAATCATTATGGAGGCCAAAGATCTATTGCATAAATGAGTAAATTAGATGGTGGGAAATGGAGATTTCCTTAGAATATGGGTAGATGGTAGGCTCTTTAATCAACCATGAGTCAAAGTCACTATATCGAACCCAAATATGGACCCTAATACTCGAGTAAGCTATTTGATGATTAAGGGTGGAAGAAGTGTAATTATTGGCTCATAGAATCGATTTGTTTCTCTATATGAAGGACAACAAATTAAAGCTATTCCTTTAAGCTAGAGATGCCTAGTTGACATGATGATATGGGACTATACAAAGAATTTATTGTTCACGGTCAAATCAACTTACCACTTGGCTCAAAATTTTCTCTCTCATAAATAGAGAGTGGATTAACATCCCAAAAGTAGTTAGAAGTGGATGTGGCAGCTTGAAATCCTGCCTAAGGTTAGGAACTTTCTATGGAAAATTTTTAAAGGAATCATGCCTGTCAATTGTATTCTTTAAAGAAGAGGAATGGATATAGAGACAATCTTAGAGTAAATGTGGGGAGGCAGTGGAAATAATGGAGCATGTTCTTAGAGATTGCGAATGGACCTCAATATTCTTGCATTATATTGTCTTTTAGTGGCAAATTTCATTTAAGCTTATAAGGGGAATGATCACAGGTTGGATTATAATGCAGCAAAAAAATGTTTCCAATAGAGGCTTTTGGCCATTTCATTGTTCATCTTTGGTATCTATAAAAAAAAACTCACAAAATTGCCTTTTGCCTTGTCTTTGAGAATAAATAGATGGAGTTACAACATTGCATCAAGGGAGTGGTCAAAATCATAGATGACTATGTTGTCGCACAACAATGAGTTGTAGCTCACCACCTGAGTTTATATTCAGGATTAATTCAAATTGTTTTGATATAGAAATGGCAGAAGTTATGGCATGTTGAAGTGGGTGCAAGATCACTTCTCTGATACCATGTTAATAAGTCGACGGACCTCAAGAGTGTTGGTTCATGCACACACATGTGAACTTATAAATGGGGTTAAACACATGTAACAAAAAACCAATTGGTTAGTTTTAAGGTCCACTCTACACTATTGATAAGCCACTTTATTGCTTTGCACTTTTCCAATGTGGGATAAATTTTCCAACACACAAATGTTTTACTAGTTTTAATATAGTAGGTAATGATGATTTTAAATACAAATTTAATTAAAAAGTAATTGAAATTTGTAAAAAAATCTATGAAGCACCGACACTTCAAATAGGATGAAGTATTTGTATCAAACATCGACATGCGCCAGACACGGTCCGACACATTTCTGACATGGCTCTATTATTTTATTATTTTTTCTTTTTAAGAAACGAGACTTACACGGCTGGGAAACGGGACCGACACGGCTAGGATACGAGACCGACATGACTGGGATACGAGACCGACACTGTTGGACACTTTTAGAACATAGCGGGGCACTTTTTTAAAACACTTTTTAGCTCTATTTTTTTATATAATTTAATTTAATTAATGGTTTTGATTAATAATTTATTTAATTAATTTATTAATAATTTAGTTATTAATAATTTAATTTAATTAATTTAATATTTAATTTAATTAATCATTTTTATGTTTGCCTTATGTATGATAATTATAGATAACTAATTAAATTATTATATTAAGTGTTTAAATTTCATGGAGTTTTTATTTTATCACACTACCTTTATTTTTTTAACAAATTATCCTTATATAATAGAAAATAATACACATTTTTTTTGAAATATATATATATAAAGTGTGTCCAGCCCGTGTCGTGTCCATAAATTTTAAAAATTGTTGTATCGTTTCGCCGTATCCGTGTCTCGTATCCACGTCCATATTTCTTAAAAAAAATAGTTTTTTTGAAAAGTATATTTATTTAAAAAATTGTTAATTATTTATTATACATCTAAATGATAATTTTTTATAATTAATAATTAATAAAAAAATTATAATACGATTTCACACGTAATATATGTAATAACAAAACTTATATATTGAAAAAATATACATATTTTAATATGCTTAATTTTTCATGTTTAGTTATAATATATATTTTTAATTCTACTGGATTTATAATTATATCATTAATATTTATTTTAAATTCTACTATGATAAATTATAATTTTCTAATTGAGTAATAATTTATTATTACTTTTAGTTTAATATTATATTATAATTAAACAATTAATAACTGAATTAGCCTTTTATATAAAATTTGATAAATACATTAAAATAAATTTATCTGTTTTTTTAGAAGAAATAAATTTATCAGTTAGTTGATATATTCTGATTTTTTTATATAATATAGATTATATTTCTATTTTCTCTAAAAAATTTACATAGGGAAACTGGCTAACGCTATCTGACTACTCATGAATGAAACCAGACCAAATGTCTTTGCGTGTGCGTATTTGTGCGAATATTTCTCTCAAAACTTTTCGCTGAAACTGGTCATAGCTGTGGACGGCTATCTAACTGATCACAAACTTGACCATATGTTTCTTTTTGTTTTTTTTTGGAAGGAGTGCACACTGTCTTATAAGAGCCATAAATAGCATGGAAAAATTTATTACATGAGATTTAAATTTTTAGGGTTTATTTTATTAAACCATTAAATATTTATTACATTTTAAAAAATTATTAAATATTTATTTGATACATATTAAATTTTTAAATATTTATTTAATATAATATTTATTTGATATAACATCAAATTTTTAAATATTAATTTTATTTTTTTTTTAAATTATTTAATATTATATTAAATAAATATTTAAATTTTTTTTAAAATATAATAAATATATAAAAATATAGCATATTACAAAGTTATGTATATTGTCCGTACTCAACTAGTGCTTTTTCAAGGTATGACGTTAACAAGGAGAAACTTAATATAAAGTGCCGAATTTTTACTCTCCACTTGTTAATATTCATGTTTCTTATTTTTTCTTTTCACACTATAAATAATATAGTCATTTCTAAACTTATGTTAATATTTATTTTAATTAATAATTTACACTATAAATAATATAATTAATATTTTACGACCAAAATTTGTTCCAGGAAAGTCTGTCCGAAACAAAATAACATTGAAATATGTATATCCGAATTTAAAATTTTGGAAAATAAATAACATATTTATAAAATTTTACTTTTTGTTAAATTATTAAAATATATAATTTTGTTATATATTTTGAACTATAAATCATGATTTTCAAAAAATATTAACTTGCTAATTTTTTAGTTGATAATTTCTTAATTTATATATATTTTTATTTGAACCATTATATTCAAAAAAAATTATATTTCAATTATAGTAACTATATTTTCATTTAATATATATATTTATTTATTTTCAAAAAATCTATATTTTAACTAAAAATATATTTTAATTATATGTAAAAACTATATTCTTTAATTATTATTTTTTTCAAAACATGTAGAAACTAAACAAAGTCTGTAGGTTTAAAACGGAAAAATACATAATTTACTCCCATATAGTTTTTCTCCAAAATTTGTTCAAGGAAAGTCTCTGTCCAAAATAAATTGACATTGAAATTTGTGGAGGTTTCTTGGGTGGCATAAATAGCCCTTCCAATCTCCCAAATTTTGCCACATCAATTCAATGAGGTGGCAAAATTTGTTTTCAACTTAAAGCAGCCGACTGCCTTTTTTTTTTGAAATTGTTTGCTCATTTATCTTTTAGTACATTATTTTAAATTAATTTATTTGTCCAAATAATTATATAAAAATAATAAAATAATAACATAACATATTTTAAATTATAACATGCATTATTTATTGTATATAAAAAATTTAAAAATAAAATTATTTTATTTTATTTAATTCGAAATAAAATTATATTTTTAATTAAAAATAACTAGAAAGAAATAATCTAGTGGATAAAACAAATAACATATTTTATTTGGTAATATTAATAACTTTTTAATATATGAAATTAATTTAAATATAATATGTATAGTTATAAATAAAGTTGATTCTATATATTTGTTATTTTTTAATATATTAGCATGATAACCGCATGATATTCGGTATTTTAATAATATATTAATTATTTTTAATTATAATTAAAATAATTTTTAATGCATGAAAATTTTATTTTCAAATACATATTATATAAAGATATTACCAATATAAAACCTATACAAATATTATTTAGATGATATTAAAAATATAAAATAGAAAATAGCTTGTATTCATTAGACAGATTACATATGATATTACTATTACTTATTCTAAATATGGAACACTAAAGTCGTGGAATTATATTTCGTACTATTACATGAATTGTCGTAGATATTTTAAAGTAATATCTTATATATCAGAATTATAATTTTTATTGTTTTATCTTCGGTTTTTTTCAACAATAAGATACATTTCATACTGCTGAAAAAAAATTATGAGAGATTTGGCATAATTTGTTATGGATTGTGAAATTGAATAGTGTCAAATACAAACACTTGGTATAATCGTAAAGTTGACTGTTAAGTAGAAAACTTAACTTCTTCACTTAATATGTTCCCACTAAAAATGATTTCTTACAATTGATTGTTAACTCGAATTACATGATCGTTAATGTTATCAGTATTCATTATTCTCATATTTGCTAGCTCGTTGATTAGATTAGTCATATGAGCTCGTTGTGCATATGTATGTATTCTTATCAGAGTTCTTATTGAACATACTATTTAACGAAGTTTTGAGTAAAAAATAATTCTCATTCCACATTTTGGACAAGATGTACAGGCTAAACATATAGAAGAAAGTAAACAAAAGGAAGAATGTTATTGCCTATTCTTGAATGGTAGTATCTCTTGTTACATTTGATAATATCTTGTTATTTTGGAAAGAGATGTTGGTTTTTTGTTATTTTTTGAAGGAGACATTGGCTTTGACCTATTGATAAAGTGCAACCTTGATAGGTTGGTTAAGTCTCTTCACCCTTTCTCAAGCTAGAGGGTGTGATATAATGGACTCCAAGCTTACTTTGAAAAGTCACAAAGGGAACAGCTACCAAAGGTTTTGTGAAGATATCAACAACTTGTTGAGAGGAGGGAATATAGTGAGTAGTTAAAACATCGATAATAACTTTCTCATGGACAAAGTAATAGTTGATTTTAATGTGTTTGGATCATCCATGAAAGACTGGATTGATTGTTATATACAAATCACTCTTGTTATCACAAAAAAGTTAAAGAGCTTGATCTAGAATAACTCTAATGTCCTGAAAGAGGAATTGAATCAAAATTAATTTTGTCGTTGTGGAAGCAAAGGTGTAATATTCTACTTCGACACTAGATTGTGAAGTTATAGGTTACTTCTTTAAGTACCAAGATATGTAATTTGCTCCAAGAAAGATATAGTAGCTTATTGTATTGAGTCTCATGGTGTGACAACCGGTCCAATCTGTATTACAAAAGCTGTAAAGAGAGAGTACTATGTTTGTGAAAAGAAATACCAAAATGGATTATACCTTTAAGATATCTAAGGATACATTTGATTGCTTTTATAATCCCAACAATAGAATTTTAGAGGGTTTGACATACTTTATTGATCGCATAAAGAATGTTGGATCTGGTGCAAGTAAAGTATTGTAAGCCACCCACTAAATTGCGATATTCGGTGGCATTGATAGAATCAAAATCTCGAGGTGCAGCTTGAGACTTGAGAGCCATGGGTGTTTTATAATAAGAGCTATCAAGTAATTTGAGACTTTAAACTAGGTGATCTTACAAGCCAGTTCTTGGATCTCCATTGCCAATCCAGATTTGCTAGAATTACAAAAGCACTTCATGAAAAAGTTCATAACTATCTTTAATATCCTCAGGTATGCTCATGGCTTTTTTTCCCTTTGTTTAGCTCAGAATTAAGAGTGTCAGGTGCCCCCTTTTGTTTAGCTCAGAATTAAGAGTGTCAGGTGCCCCCTCGTCATTGCCACTAAAGAGGATTTTCTCATTTATTACATTGGGGGTTTGCATGAGGGTGTTCTTGAATTTAGTCTGATGATGGTCTTAATATTAGCTTGAAGGATATTAGTTAAGCCACCATAAGCTATAAATCTTTTCATATGCTCTTTAAGTAGGTCACTAAGGTTTTGATTCCCAAATTGCTCAGCCATTTTGAAACCTAATTATTACTAACTCTCCTTGAGGGGGAGTTTTAAGAGATTATGATGGTAAAAATGATGGAGTTAATGTAGTTGTTATGAAATGTATGCACGTAATGTTATCCAAAAAATAAGGTTAGCATGAACAAAAAAGATGTCGATGAATGCATGTTATGTTATGCACTGTAAAGGAACATGATTAGCATTTGTGTATGGCATATTCATTAAAACCTCATTAGGAGGGCATTTGGGTTGGAAAAATATGTTTAGTGATGTACCTTTTACATATATGTATGCATAAAGAGTTAAGGCATTGACATATCACTAGTGCATCACTTTAGAGGCATTCTATCTGCACCTAACCAAAAAGGTGTTTGTAAGGGTATTGAGGCATTATTATAGTATTGAGGTGTTGCCCCAATGTACAATGGTATTGCCTTTTTGTACAATAGTGCTATCTTATTATACTATAACGTTGCCTTAGTGATCTGCAGTCATTTTCAACAAATTGATAAATTTTTAAATAAGCCTGAATTCAACTTATGTTTTGCTTTAAAATCATGGTAACTTGTCTTTATATCATTTGCACACATACACAGGTGTTTATTCACATTTTCTTTATCAAATTAACAACTTTTATAATTGTAAATCACGAAATTCATTAATATTTGGTTATAAATCATTTGGTCTTTATGATTTTAAATCTTCAAAAACATATGTATTTGCAAACATAAGAAATAATGGAGTGAAATGATGCAAACCATAATATCTGGAATTTTTTAGATGCATGATTTCCTTTGATACCTTTAGAAGTAAGAATTGAAAATTCAACATCTCTCATCTATCTTTTTAATATGATGGTATCTTTTTAAGTTACTCATATTTCATTACACAAAAACTATGACAACAATCCAAGCTAATTGATCATCCCACGTGAATATTCAATTCTTTTATCTGCAATGTAGTACTTGATCATCCTTTTATAACCTTTCTCGCCATATTTTCTTGTAGTGTATGATCAAACACCATCAACCTTTGTTACTTCCATGATAAAATAAGTAGGCTTAGTGTTGATTTAATATGCATTGAAAGATTGACATTAAGTAAACAAACATGGCATTTTTTTTCAATTGCTTATAAATGGTGAGTCATTAACACGGGTGTAACATGAGCTATTAAATAGTCATTATGTAGTTCTCCATGGCATAACTATTGAAGTCCTTTATCAAATTGTTTTACAAACTCAAAAAGCTTAACCTTACTATTTGAATAGATATTCATATACCTATTCATTCCCTTATAGTGTTGTGTGCTAGTCATACCGGCAAAGAATTCATCCTTCTATAACATTTTAGCACATCTACTCTTTTTTCATACATATTATTTACCAAATAATTATTCTAAAGCCCATAAAAATTAATTATCTTATTCCATTCTGCCTTAAGATCATCTTCTGTTATAACATCAAACATGCACTTCTTGAATGCAACAAGAAAACCTGAATCTTTAACATGGTGTTAGCAGAATTCAATAAGAGTATGAATCGTAATAAGTAGTAAAGAGTGAACATGAGTATTTTTCCCACGAGGAGATAGATACCAAGTACTAGATATGATTTTATGTCCACAAGCTAATAATATTGAAGTAAATGAAATTAAATAACTAAAATAAACAAACAAGGATATTTAACAATCGTAATTTCAATTAATCAAACTAAATTCAATGTTTAAAAACTAGAGTCCGGATTTGCTTCACTAGCTGACACTTTATAAAGTCCCTTTTGAGATCATTTAAGTATAATGGAACTAATTATCACCTATTTTTATGGGCAATCAATTAATTAGGGCTCATTAAGCTTCTTAGCAATTTATTAATCCTTGAAGGATTCATATACTTTCGTGATCAAGGTTCCTAAGTTTTATGAGTTTATAAGCTAATAAATTATGCAACCTTTATTGTTTATAATTTACCAACAGACATGAATTCAATTAGGCCTAAAATCGAACACAAGAAAAAATTAGATTGACTCATAAAATTGACTGAAAATCAATTTATTGAATAAAAATAGAAATCCAAATAAGTGATAGTCTAGCTACACAAATCCAAACTTTAAAGGGTTTATATACATATGATTAAATTGTTCAACACCAAAAAGAGTCTAAACATAAATAAAATCGAGAAGAAGAAGAATGTAGTAAAAGCTCATTTCTCATATCAACTCCGATTCTTCAATTATGCTATTGTTCCTCACTTAGACTTGTTTATGATGTTCTTTAACAACAAACCTAAAATAATCCCTATACTTCTTCTTATATAGGTCACTCATCATCGAGTCCATCATCATACAAATTTTCTAATCTAAAACAGAGAAATAAAATATTTTTACTTGGCACAGCCTACAACATGGTCGTGCCCTAGCTCGTGCTTCCTCACGCTTTCTTTCTTGATAACAACATGATCATGATAATTTCGTGTTGATCTTTAACTCACTTTTGCCTTTTAGCACAAAAGGAGACACGACATAAGACATGCCCATGTTCAAGTCGTGTCTAAAACTCTTTAATTTCCTCGAATGAGCATACTGTTCCTGGTCGTGCCCTTCAACATGTTGTTTAATCTTGTCATCCAGCATCTGGCACGGCCTATAGCGTGGTCATGCCATGGTCATGTCCAATACTTGAAAGTTATTTTTGATAACTTACTCTGACGAAGTGACCGGCCTAAACAAAGAAGAAACTCAATTAGACACTAAAAATGACTCTAATTAAACATGAATCAACCCTGAAACACTTGAAACTAATTTAAAAACAATGAATGAAATTATTCCTAATTCAAATGATATTTTTAATAATTAAATATAACTAAAACTTAAAATTCTCATAAAATTCATTAAAATTCAACTAAAAATATATGTAAAATTTGCACACATCACATGGCTAGCCAAATGTTTAATAACATAAAAAAACCAACAAGCTCCTTTAAAAAAAAGGTAAAGATGAAAGAAAAACAAACTAAATTATTGCTTTAAATATTGAAAATATAAATTAATATATTTACATGTATAGAATAACTTTAATTTAAGTTGTAATTCTATAAAATTAAAATTTGATGGAATAAAATAAAAAATATGGAACAGTATCATGTTTCGTTAATGAAAAGGAAAATGGTGCACGAGAATCCTAAATCCCAAATCACAAAGGAACAAAAAACAAAAAAGAAGAAGAACAATCAATGGGAAAAAAAATATCCACATCAATGTCGTTACCATTGATCAAAGCAAGGACAAATCCATCGATTTAGAATCATAATAGTATGTAAAAAAAAAACATTAAGAAAAAGATAACGATGAAAAAATATGAATTAGTGAAACTAAATTTACTATAAACCCTAATGAATTTAAATCAATATGATCTCAACTTTAAAAAAATTACTATAAACCCCAATAATAAACGCTAATCAACTTTAACATCATATCAATGGAAAGAAAAAATCATACTAATGCAATTCATAGAAAAATAATTTGGAACAATCAATATATGAAACTAGAAATACTATAAAACCTAATGGATTTAAATTAATGTGATCTCAACTTTAAACAAAATATATTATAAACTCTAATCAATTTAATTTATATAAACTAGGGTTTATTATAAACTAATAAAAACCCTAATCCAATTGATTTAAATAGAACAAGCTAGATTTACAATAATCCACAAATAAACCATAATCAAATTGATTTCTATAGAAATACTTAATAAACCCTAAACTCTAAACCCTAATAAAACTTATTAGTGGATTAATTACAATCATCTACTAATACACCCTAATATATTTAATTCAAATGAGGAAAAAATATATGTATCTGAAGAGTAGGATTAAAATTTAACGTGACTCATTTGTAGAAGATTTCAAGTTTTTTTTGTAAGAAAGTATTCTTGTAAAATTTGAAAGATGAAAAAACTATAAAAAGAACGTTGAAAATTAATCAAATAGAAGGCATACATTAAAAAAAAAAATTAAATGTGATTTATTATATTTAAATTTATATTTTATAATTATTTTAATATTAAATAAATTTAAAAAATTATTGAAATTGTTAACTAATATAGCAAGTAACATGTTACATTAAATCAATGGTTAATATATAAAACACAATTTCAATGGTCGATAAGGTATAGGTATCTATACCCAAAATTTTAAAAATTTCAATGTATTTACATATTTTCTTAAATTTTCAATTCCAATAAAATTTATATTTTATCTTATTATAAATTTAATATCATTAATAATAAGTTCTGACTTGGTTTTGTCCCAAAAAAAAATTTTAATTTTACCAACCCACTAATAATTAATTCGATTTATTTGGAAGTTAAATTTTTTGAAATTTTTAAATTATTTTTTACGATTAATGAGTTAAATTCAAAAATATCCCATAAATATCTTAATTTTTTATTGTTTGCATTTTGTCTTAAGGCTTTACATCATCACAAAAGTATAGATCTGAATATGGCAAGAAGTAGGGATTGATGACATTCTTGCACCGGCCAATATCTTTTGACAGTTCTTCATATGAAATTTTAGAAAAATGGTTGGTTTTCTAGCCAAAAGTCAGTCTTTAAACTTTTATTTGGCTACATTTTGCAAGTAAACGTAGCATTGATTAACGAAGACAAAAAGTCCCTTTGCCATATCTTTGCATTAAATCTCCAAAAGACTTTTTCAATTGTTCTTCCAAAACAACATCACCAAGAACATTTTGTACTTGCGTCAATGAAAAGTTTCATCCCTAACCTTTATACTCCTAAATTTTATACATTAACTTCTGATACTCATTAATTTTTATTTAATTTTTAAAATTTTATTTGAAATTTTTTCATTTTTTAATTTATATTTTTTAATTCCATATATTTAACTCATATAGTAACAAAATTGATAAAAATTTTAATTTTAAATGATTTTAAACACATAAAATGTTAAAGTTAGTTTCAAAACAATATAAATAGAATAAAAATTAATATAAAAAAATTTAAAAATTTTTATTTTTAATTATATTCTATCTTTCATTAAACATTATTTTAATTTATATAAGTTGCTTTTATATTTATATCCATATTAATTTAAAAAATATTTTAATTTTATGTATTATAAGGGTTAAATAAGTTTAAAATAAAAATATAAAAATTAGAAAAAACATAGGAATGAGGAATAATAAAGGTTAATTGAGTAGAGTTGAGGTGTCAAACTATGCATTTGGCTATTGTACTTCTTCATATTCTTGGGGCAAAAAAGCAAAATTTTGGTTTAAAATTTTGATTGACATTTGTCCAAAAAAACAAAATATATTGTTTGACTAAATTTTGAGTTCAGGGTTATTATTTAATACGGTAGTTTACACGAAATAATTTTTGTATGTGCATTGCAGGTTGTTAAAATATTTATTAAATATATAATTTATTTTTATTTTTATTTTTCATATTATAAAAGACGAAAACTATTACAATACTAAACAATATTTTATTACCAATAATAATTCATATAAAATATTTATTACATTTTAAGAGTTATTATAAAAAATAAAGATATTCATGTATGTATACTAATGATATTAGTATGTATGAAGAACTAAAAAACATAATATAATTATGAGTCATTCTACAATATAAGCGTATGTATCTTTACAAATGCAATTAGAACCGTTATTTTACTACTAATCTAATTATAACCATTGATATATTTTATAGATATTGGTATATAAAAATGATCAATGGTTATAATTAAATAAAAATAAATCCAACGGCTCTAATTTTATTTGTATAGATACAGATATTTGCATTATAGTAAGAGCCTATAATTATTGAATATAAAAAATTAATATTGTATTGAGAAGAGTAATATTATTTTATCTATAATATGATTAAAATAAGTTTGTAAAATTTCAATAAATATTATCTGTATTGACATAAATTTAAATTTTAAATTTTAAAATAAAAATGTAGCTTATTTGATATTTTTAAAAAATTAATTAATTAAATTTTTTTTTACCGTATCAAACAAATAATTTTTGTGTGTCCATATATACATATATATATATATATATATATAACAGTAATATAAGTTCAAAAGAGATTGTGTAATATCATATAACAGTAACTATAATTATTAATCATAATTTATATAATTTATATGTAAGATGTAGTACATTATAAATGAAAATTTTTGTAAGAGTTTTATGAATGAACATTATAATATTTTAATTTTTTACATACTTTATTTCAATTTTGATAATAAATATAGTAGAAATTATCTTATTTAGAAAGAAATCTATCTAATTTGTAAATATAAAATTTAAATTTTTTAAAAAATACAATTTAAAACTATCTTCATCAATTTTAAATTTTTTGAAAAAATAAATTATGAATATTTTTGTCCTCTTTTCATCCAAAATTTGTTTACCCTGTTATATAGATTTTTTCGTCTAAAAATCTATATATTGTATAGATTTTTTATATTATTTAATCTAATATATATTTTTATTAAATATTATTTTCATGATTGGACATTTTTTAAAGTAAATTTTATATTGCATTTAAGTCATTATATTGTTCACAATTTATTTTTACTTTTTTATTTTTTCAAATTTTAATAACTTAATAACTATTATATCAAGACATGAAAATATAAATGGAAGATTTTCTGAATATATTTTTTTCAAATTTTGGATTGGTTAACTCAACAACTTTTTCTTTTGTTTATATCTATATAATATAACTTTTAATTTAAATTTAAATTTAATTTATAATTTTAATAATAATTGTGTATAATTATTCATTGCTTTAAAATTCAAAATTTTGTTTGGTAGAATGTTATGAATTTTAAATTTTTAAATATATATATTTTTTAAAATATTACATATATCATTATATCATTCATAATTTCAAATATATCACTATCGATACAAACTACAAATCATAATCTATATAGGAAATATATAGTACAAGTATGTTCCACATCGGAATCGAACCAAGACCTCAATCTTGGGGTCTCAGCGCATTAATCAATTGAGTTGCACCTCATTGGCAGATTTATATATATATATATATATATATATATATATATATATATTGGATCAGCAGAAGAGACAAAGCCCAGAAAAAAAACTAACCAAATTACATAG
>CATIWM010145720.1:0-29450 GCA_949671775.1 Mallotus repandus
TTGAGCTATATCTGGAGTTTTATAACTCCAAATTGGTTACCTTTAGTTTTTTTAAAAACTTTGAGATATTATTTACAAAATTGATAGAAATAGTGGAAGCTTAATTTTTCTGTCTTGATGGCCAATTTGAATCATACTTTATGTTGCTTGATTTTATTGACAGCTTGACTATGGTGGAATGTTTTTGATGTTTCGCCTTCTATATATATCCAATTGATGTGAAATTAGTTGAAAATTAATCTAGACTTATAATACAATTGATTTTGAGACTATGACTTTGATGTTCATAACGTGAAATTTTTGGTGTATTTTTGAATTTGCACTGTCAATTCTGCCATGTTAAAATATGGTATATTTCATTATATTTTGGTATAGTATTATCTTTCTATATATTGTGGGGGAGATTTTAATTTGATTTATGGAGTGATATATGATGTATTTAGTTGATGATGAGTTGAATAAAGTGTTATGACAATGTGGTGAACTCTTGATATATATGTAAAAATAAGAAATATGATTGGATGAATATGAGGACACAATGCTACTTGTGAATGAGGCAGGGCTCTCTGCGATATGCATTCCCCTTTATATGCTGTAAAATGGCTTAAAAAAATAAAAAAAATACAGTTGAAAAAAGATTATGGCAGGGCTATGTACGTATGGGGATCGATGAATTATTAAAAAAAAATTGAATCACATTTAATTCACAAGTACATTGTTATCTAAAAGAAAATACTATGATTATGGCAATGTTGTGTGCGTTATAGAATCTCTTTGATAAGTCGTATAAAGGCTAAAGAAATATGTAGTACAAGATTACTATGCTACTATTACTATGTATGTACTATAAATTATAGTTAAACATTGAATGGTTTGATAATTAATAATACTCCATGCTTGAATGTGCTATTTTTCATAGAATATTATATTATTCATTTGCTGAGTTGCAAGCTCACTCCTCTGCAATATTTTTTAGGATTAGAAGAACTGTAATATGTCTTGAAGAAACATTTGCATCAATTATACTAGCATTATGTTAGGTGAGTTAGCATGAGGTCGTCCTCAGTTTTTCTTGAACATGACATGGCTAATGAATTTTAATATCTTGTATTAAGGTTGGCAAATTGTATGTCTATAATATAAGAAAGATGTGAACTACTTGATGTTGTAAGCTAAAGTTAGTTATTTAATGGATATGTTATGTAATAGTCACATGCATACAATGTATGCTCAGCATCCTTAACAGTTGTCACAACATGTGTGGGAGAAATAAGGGTGGAGGTATCGTTTAAAGAGTTGTGTCTTGTTACTTGTTATGTGTAAATAAGAAGTGTGTTTATTTCTTTTAATGTTAAGGTAAATCTGTATATCATGCATACACGTCATGCATATTTCTAATCAGTGGTGGTTGTAGATATAGGTCTGTATCAGTTATCTACGTGAAGACGGTTTAAAACTGGTCGATTAATTTAGATATCTGAAGAAACAGAGATGGCAGGGTTTGATCCTGAGGCTTTTGGGGAGAAATTGAAAGCAGAGATTGCTAAACAAACCCATACAATCATGCTAGAAATGATGATGGAAACAAGGAGGCATGATAAGCAAGAGCCACAAACGCCTCAGCCACAACCTTTCAATCTTGACGCCGAAAATTCTGGGAGATGAGACATAGAAGATGACTAGGAAACTCTCTTAGCAGAACATACGTTCCAATAAAGGGTGGATGATACAGAGGATGTAAAAAAGCTATACTGGGCCAAAGACATCACCAAGACTGTGGCTCAGATGCAAATGATGATGAAAGAGAAGGGGATTGATACCCCGATGGATTACACTAGCTTTGATTTAGATAAAGCTGAGGACCCTATACCTTGAAAGTTTAAATTCCCAGACATGAAGATATATTCTAGAACCGATGACCCTCACTTACATTTAAAGCAGTATGTGACCTATATGCAAGCAACATAATTAACCAAATCTCAAATTGTTAAGCAATTCCCTCTGTCTTTAGAAGGTGGTCCAATTCGTTGGTATTATACTCTGGAAGCACATGTGCAGAGTGATTGGAAGGAACTTTGTGTTGCATTTATCAAGCAATATGGTTTAAATGCCCTAATGAAGGTGTCCCTAAGGGACTTACAGAACAAAAAATAGAAGTTTAATGAGTCCTTCACTGAGTACTTAACCATATGGAGAGGAAAGTTATCACAAATAAAGCATAGACAAACAAAATCTTATTAGCTGACTATAGTAATGGAAGGTTGTGTTCCATTACTTTTAAGGAAATTGAGAGATCTCAGGCTTAGGCACTTTGAGGAGCTGCACAGATTTGGGGTACAGAAAGAGTCTAACTTAGCGCAAGATAAGAAATTCTTTAGTGGAAGATCTGTAGGCAAAGAAGGGACTAGATCCAGTAGTGTGATGGGAACAACAAGTAACGTGTAGATCAATGTTGTTGGGCAACCCCGAAGGTATTCTAATTTAGGAAAACCTCTTTCTAAAGTCCTGAAAAAGTTGATTGAGAACAACCTTTTAAGACCTCTACCTCAAAGACCACCTTTCCTAAATGTCGACCTAAAGCTGTATTACAAATATCATCAGACCATCGGACATGACACTGATGGTTGCGGTCACCTGAAGCATGAGATCCAGGATTTAATTGATTCAGGCAAAATCACCGACCTTGAAACTAGAAAACCCAACACCCAAAATAACCCTTTACCCAATTACCATAATATGCCACTGCCCAATCCTCGCATTCTCATGATCAACACTAGCTTGACAGAGGAACAAGTCCTTAATTCCTTTATTAATGCCACACCCACACCCACATCCCCAAAACCTAAAACCAAGAACCTGCATCTGAATCAGCAACTTATGGAACTAAATGTAAATATTCTTGATATTTGGAGTTTTGATGATGAGGAAGAGGGACAGATTGATCTGTGAAAGAGTGATGAGGGAAAGAAAGCCCAGTCAGCTGAAAAGGATGAAAAGAAGGAAGTTGAAGCTCGATCTGTAGGGTCGGAGAAAGAGATAATCAGTTTAAAAGAAGAATTGAAAAGGAAAGAAAAATTTAATGAGAAGGTCATTGAAACCAAGAGAGATGAGAAGACTCTCGCCAGTGTTTGGGAGTTGCTGATGCACTCCAAAGCCCATCAGGAGATATTGGTTATGGCCCTTAATCATAAGAAAATTCCAGTAACTCATACTCCCAACCAAATGGTGGATTCACTGTCGAAGAGCCCTTAGGGGGCAATTGTTTTTACAGATGATGACCTACCTTTAGAAGGCAGGGACCACAGCAAAGCCTTATTTATAAAGGCCAAAGTGAAAAAGAAACTCACTTACTGTGTAATGGTGGATAATGGATCCACTATTAATGTGTGCCCTTTAAAAATTCTGCCTACGTTGGTACTTACGGTGTCCAATTTGAATCCATATGAAGTGGTCATCAAGGCCTATGATAGCATAAAAAGGCCTGTCGAAGGAACCTTTAGGGCGTTGGTCAAGACAAGACCCTTTGAGGTTTGGGTCAACTTGCATGTCATCGACATTCCTGTCACCTTTGCCGTGTTATTAGAAAGGTTGTGGTTTCATCCCTTGGGAGGAGTGCCATCAAATTGTACACCGAGAAATTGAGTTTCCACATGAGGGAAGAGTGGTCACTATAATAGCAAAAATTGAAGCTGCAGTCGCTAAGCATGTAAATGGGGCCAAAGAATTTATTATTGAGGAACCTGTGGTGGAGGAACTGGTGCAGAATCCAGAGCTAGAAAAAGACATCACTATGGCGGAATTAAAAGACGCTGATGATTAGAAAGGTAAGTATGGCTTCGAATCTTTCATCTTTAATTCTATCATAGATGTCTTCTGTGATAATCTTGACATTTCTCTTGCAAACATGTTTAACATTGATGATCTTTTCTTTTCCAAAGTTAATGCAATAAGATTTAACTTTGCCTACTTATGTGATGTGTTTCCTAACGGTTATTCTGTTTGTGATGATCACTTGCATATGTTTGATATTAATTCAGTGCAAATTGAATCATTTAATTTAGGCACATGCGATAATCCTAAGAATATACTTATTGCTTCTAATTTGACTCCTGATGAGAGAATAAAAATAGAAGAAATGCTAAGAAAAAGATAGAAAGTATTTGCTTGGGGTTACAAAGATATGCCCGAAATTGATAGGGAAATTGCAGAACACAGGATCCCTACATATCCTTACTTTATACCAGTAAAGCAAAAGAAGAGAAGATTGCGGCCATAATGAGCTCTCATGATTAAAAAAGAAGTAGAGGAGTAGCTAGAGAATGATCTTGAGAAAGTGAAGTTCTTGGAGGTAGTGGACAACACCCAGTAGTTAGCTAATATAGTGCCAGTTTCTAAGAAGGATGGAAGGGTCAGAATGTGTGTAGATTATAAGGATTTGAACAAGGCTTATCTGAAAGATGATTTTCCCTACTACATATTGACATTTTGGTTAATAGTGCAGCCTCTAGCACAATGTACTCTTTCATGGATGGTTTCTTGGGATACAAACAAATCATGATGACAGTGATTGATAAGCTGAAGACTTCTTTCACTATCGAATGGGGGGTCTACTCTTATTCATTCATGCCATTTGGGTTGAAAAATGCAAGGGCTACCTATCAAAGGATGGATACTACTTTGCTTCATGACATGGTCCACAAGGAAATAGAAGTATACGTGGATTACATGATGGTAAATTCTCCAACACGGGAAGGACACTTTGAGGCTTTAGACAAGTTCCTAGTTAGAGCTGAGAAGTACAATCTCAGATTGAACCCAAAGAAGTGTGTTTTTGGGGTAACCTCTGGAAAGCTACTAGGACACATTGTCAGTTAGAAAGGAATAGAGGTGGATCTAAAAAAGGTCAAAGCAATCTAAGAGATGCCTGCGCTAAAAAATGAGAAAGAAATCAGAGAGTTTATTGGGCGATTGCAATACATTAGCAGGTTCATAGCTAAGCTGACTACTATTTGTGAGCTGATCTTCAAGCTCCTGAGAAAGAATCAACCGATGATCTAGAATGACAAGTGTCAGCTAGGTTTTGAGACTATTAAGAATTATCTGATGAATCCTCTGGTATTACAACCACCGAGATCGAGTAAACTTCTTATCCTTTTTATGGCTATCGAAAGAGAAGCAATAGGCATAATGTTAGTTCAGGAAAATGACAGAAAGGTCAAATATGCTGTGTATTACCTGAGTAAGAAGCTCCTGCCTTACGAAGCCAATTACAGTTTAGTGGAAAAGACATGTTTAGCTATGATTTTAGCAGTGAAGAAGCTTATGAATTACTTCTAATCTTATAGAATTCAAGTATTTTATAGGCACAATCCCTTGAGGTATCTCCAGTAGACTCCGTCGTTTAGAGAAAAATTGGCCAAATGGCTGGTACTACTCACTGAGTTCAACATAGACTATGTGGCCAAGAAGGTGATAAAAGGGAGAGCTATAGCGGATTTCTTGAAATTTCTAGATGAGCACCTGGGGGTAATAAAAATCCAAACATGGACAATGTACTTCGATGGAACGGTCAACAACAGAGGAGCATACATTGGTATCATTCTGATCTCACCAGAAGGAGAAATGATCCCAATGGCAAAAAGATTGGAATTTTAAGTCACTAATAACCAAGTCGAATATAAAGCTTGCATCTTTAATTTGGAAGCACTCTAGAATCTGAGGGCAAATGAAATCACAGTATACGAAGACTCCATGTTAGTGGCAAAATAGATCTCTAACAAATGGGAACTGAGGGAAGATAAATTAAGATTGTATTGGGAATATTCAACTATTGTTTTGTTATCCTTTGCTTAGTGCAAAATTGTTTACTTATCGTGAGAGGAGAATTAGATGGTAGATGCCCTGGCCACTCTAGCTTCGACATGGGAAAGTGGAAAACAGGCAGAGCTCAAACCTCTTATTCTTGTAAAGTCCCCAATCCCTTATTATGAAAAGATAAGAGTGATGCCAATCAACCCCATAGAGAAACCGTGGTTCTACAATTTACATCAGTATTTAGAAATGGGTCAGTTTCCTGAAGACGCTGATAGAAAAAAGAGAATGTCTCTCAGGATGTTGTCTCATCAATTTATCAGCCATAATGGAATGTTATATAAGAGAGCGCCAACTGGAGTGCATTTGAGATGCATGCATAAAGATGAAGCCCATAAACTTATGGAAGTGGTTCATGAAGGAGTGTGCGGTCCGCATATAAATGGAACAGTGTTGGCTAAGAAAATAGCGCATCAAGGCTACTTTTGGCTTATGATGGAGATAGACTGCATGAAATTTGTAAAGAAATGTCATAACTGCCAAACATGTGGCGATGTTAGCCATTTACTCTCCATGAAACTTTAGGGGATGACTTCTCCTTGGCCGTTTATAGTGTGGGAAGTTAACATCATAGGGAAGATAAGGCTGAAAACATTAATTGGTCATCACTACATCATGGTGGCCATTAACTATTTCTCCAAATGGGTTGAGGCAGAATCGTATCCCATTGTTGGATCAAAACAGATGACAAGGTTCATTGAAAATAATATAATCTGTACATACGAACTGCCTCATCATGTTGTTATAATGGTGTTCAATTTTGAGCAGAAATGACTGCTTTGCTGAAAGAATACAATATTGAGCATCATAGATCATCTTCATACAAATTGCAAGCGAATGGTGTAGTAAAATCTGCGAATAAGAATGTGAAAAAGATCTTGTCCAAGATGATGAAAAGCTACTGAGATTGGTCAGATTATCTATAATTCGCACTATGGGGATACAAGACTATTGCTAGAACATCAACTGGTGTAACTCCCTATTCTTTAGTATATGGGTGTGGGGCCGTGTTACCAGTGGAGGTGAAAATCCAGTCCATGCAAGTTCTTTTAGAATCCAAAATTCTCGAATACTAATGGGTGGAAAGCTGATTAGCACAGCTAATGCTCTTAAACTAGAGAAGAGTAAAAGCCATGTATCATTCTTAGCTGTATTAGAAAAGGATAACTCAGGCTTACAACAAGAAAATTAAGTCGGGTAAAATCAAAGAGGGTGATTTGGTATTGAAGTTGACTAAGCCGCTCATGACGGATCCACGAGGGAAGTTCAAGCCAAACTGGGAAGGTCCATACCTGGTGAAGAATTTGTTCTCCAAAGGCGCTGCTATACTTTCAGAATTGGAAGGAAATGAATTCAGAGAGCCCATTAACCTAGACAAGCTGAAGAAGTACTTTCTATAAAGTCTCGCTAGAGAGAAAACCTCACAAAGAGGTTGTCTAGGCAAAAGTAAGAGACAGAAAAAATGAAAAATTAAAGAGTCTTGCTGGATTGAAAACCTTGAAAAGGCAGTTCAGGCAAAAATTAAGGACATAAAAAAGGAGAGGGAGAGGAGAAAAATAGTTAGTTGGAAAACTTGCAAGGGCAAGCCAACTAACGACAAGAGATGTATTAGAAGCAAAAATGTATAACCACTATGTGCTTAATTTAAATGAAATGGATTGCCTTTGTTACTGTCAAACATTGCATAAAGTGTCCATTAGAAACTATTTAACTAAAAAGGAAATTTCATCCAATAAAAAGCAAATAAAGATTAAGTTACATAAACTAATTTTACCTTTTTTTCTTCTGTTGAACACTCGATGTTTGTAACTCTCTAGTTCTTTTATTTTTATAAATTTATCATATTCTGTCTGTTGCAATTGAATCCACTCCTTGTACTGATCATCGGTGGACAGATCTCCATTGTAGTCGATACGCCTCAGAATAGTTCTGCGAGGCCAGGTTTCTACTAGGTTGTCTAGAAAGTTCTGAGAAAAAGGCCCGGGCTCAAACTCATGGACTGACCCTACGATTAACTGCTTTTGTCCTTATTGCCTGCAAAGCCGAGCAGGATTGTAGAAAGTGGCAGAATGTAAGCCAGCCACAAGAACACAGTGAGTGTGGGAATGAATGGTCACGTGTTGCAATCTCCACCAAGGATACATCCATCAGATCAAAGTGTCAGGAAATGTAGCCAACCAACTTCGAACATCTTCCAAAATGGGATAAAGCCTTTAGGTACGACAATGCTTAGCCTTATAATGCGTAATGTCTCTCGGAGGCTCAAGTAACCTCAGTTTTTCATGAAACCATGCCTGTACAAGTTATCAATGAATAAAAATGATAGAAAATCATAAAATGAAAGGGAGAATGAAGAAAGCTAACCTCTAGTAGCAGCGGACTTCTAAAAAATCATCTGGTTTCTGTAAAATTATCCAACTCGGCGATGGTCTTTGTTAAGATAAGGGGAAAAGGATTGAAACCTGCTTCCACTTAGTCCAGAATGCGAAGAATCTTTGAGTCACAATTGCCAAAAGATGAAACTATCAGGATTTGAGCATAAAGACATATAGCTACAATCTGAGGCAAATACATCTCCTTGTTATCCACAGCTACTACAATCTCCATGAGAGTAAATCCGGGGTCTGAGCTGAAGGAACTGCAATCTGATAAGTAGAATCCAGTTGAGAGCCTAGGATAACTTTAAATTCCTCTGGCAGAGGGCATAGCTCTACCATGTTGAATCTAAAGACATGTTTCTAGGGATCCCAAAATTGAGCAAAAACATGAAGGAATGGGAAATTAATCTTCCTCACATGTACGGATTGGAAAACGAATAGATGAAACAACTCCAATCTAGCCCAAGATTCACCATCCGAGTTTTTCAGGATCGACTGTAGTTATTTCAAGCTTCTTTCAGTCATGTTGGGACTTTCGAATGTGTTTTAGATAGAGAAAATGAAGAAAATAGCAAAAATAGAAATTGGGGTTTTTTAGAGAAGTTAGGGATTTTAAAGCTACTGCAGGACCACCGATGAGATGATTCAGTAGGAAATGAAGAGGTGACGCCTCACTGAAGAGGCAATCGCCTCTCCACCAGAGAAAGAACGAGATTTTCGGGGTGAAATCACATGGTTTTAGTTATAAATATGGAATTCAGATATATAAGGAAACAAGTTCATGCAAATCAAGAACACTCAATGGCTTCTGAAATTGAAATCAGTTGAAATAGAAATTAATTTTAAAGTATCCCATCTGAGCAAAATGTGAAAAATTCCTAAACTTTAGAATTAACAGTTATATATTGTTCTCAGAATCAGAGAAAGCTCCTAATCTAGTTAGCATCTGAGTCAGTGCTCGAGGAATCCTCTCCCTCCTCAGCATCACCTCTATCCTCAGCATTATTGTTCTCATCCTTATTGATCTGAAACGCTTCAATCTAATGGTCAAGCGTAGTGATCCTTGCCTGACTCACCTCATCACGATCCTATCCAAAGCAAATACAAGGTAATTAAATCATGCAAGCACGCATACATATAGGTACAGGAAGAAAACTTACCCTCCATTATTAGGTAATGTCCAACATGTAATCCCTCTGAGCCTCAATCAGTCGGTAATATAATAACCTTGCTCTAAAGGAATTTGCATTATTAATAAAATGATTAATGCTAACAAACATGTCAAGAATGATTCAAAAAATAGGTCAAAGATGAACTCACATGAGTAGTCCCCTCAAGGGTGCATGCTGGCTCAAGACTCTCGTCTAAGGTCAAGAACTATCTGGATAACTCCCCCAGAGGAATCCAACAACGAGCCAGAGGATAAGGAACATGAGTGAAGCTACTGGCAACTATTCATGATACAGAACTGGAAGGAGCGGTGGGAGGTCTAATCTGCTGCACTCTGGTTGATGCACCCTCTCCACCCTGATCAATGTGAGGTCTCTCCCATGCCTAGGGTCTAGCCCGAGGTGTAAGTCTAGTGGCCGTAACCTGAAAATGAGAAATCATATCAGAATGTGACAACTTAGGAAATGTGAGCAGAGAATCAAACACATACCTGAAAGGTGGAACCGATAATCAAAAGCACTCACTGTAAGAGGTGAGTTCGAATGAAGTCCGTGTATCAGCTCTTCACTCGTATGGTATGAGCAATGGTCGGCTCTCCAGCAAAATCCCGATCAAGCTCCATACCCTCTAACTCATGCGTCTAGAAAATATACCGGGGAGGATACTTGGGGACACGCCTCGCTCGGGGACCTCCAGTCCAGTTATAGACCCTCTCGCTGAGATACCACATATGGTAATTGGGACCTCGGAGCAGGACTCCCTGTAAGGAAAGTCACCTAGAATAGACTGTCTCAGGGTTTCACCTGTTCTCCGAACCCCATGGGTCACTCCATATCTATAAAAACACAACAAGTGAGTAAACAACATTAATAAAATTCTAAAAAGAAATTTAGTTTTTGTAGGTACCACCTCCAAAGTTAAAGAATTCAGCCGCTCTCGGTGGATGTGTACGGGGGCCAGATGCCTTTCCCAAGTACAACTAGCACCCCACTTCCCAATAGCAAAAAGGTGATCTTTTACACGAGATATCCCAGCAATCAGCTCTAACTCCAATCCTCAGACCTACAAAGGAAAATTGTTAGCAGAGGAAAAAAAAAAAGAAAAAAAACTTTCAGAATAAACCAAAAGGGAGGGAAAGTACTAGGGTGGCGTGCCAGAAGCTATAAAATCTCTTTGCTCCACGCACTACCTCATTCATGCTTCAGTATAAGTATGCTAGAGTGCAGCTACCCCAATTATAGGAGGACACCAGATCCAGATCCCAGAGTGGCATCAGAAACATCAAATCGATGGAGCTGGCAGTATCAGCAAAAAAGGTAGTGTTAAGTAAGTCAGGAAGGCCCGCACCACCTGATCGATCTCCCGAGGGGTGTTAATCGCTATAACTCTTTCTCGAGTGTAAAAGCTCTGAATCGAGTCAAACGTAATGGTATGAGTCCTCTTCATGTCCGGGACTATACTGAGGAGGCACTAGACATACACAACTATGTATGAAGTCATCTGATGCAAGCTCGTGCCAAAGGGAATGGAGTCTCTAGCACATGCAATCCCAGTGATGGCAGCAAACGCAACAGGATCTAGAGTCAGCTCTCCAAAGGGGAGATGAAAAGTGTGTGTGGGGTCAAACCACCTTTCCATTAATGCGTGAAGGGGCTGGTAATCCGTCTTCCCCTGCTCCTTTGGGAGAGAAAGAATGAAGTCCTCGAAGCTAGTGTCCTGGATTAGGTCCTTCTAGCTCTCTATAAGCTCGTTATAGAAAACTCAGGCCCTATAAAAGTTCTCAACACCCTTAAATGTCTGGGCATCATGATGCAAAGAGAAATTAGGGAGTAAAATTAATATAATGCTATTTAGATATTTTTGGTATTTAGATTAAAGAAACAAGAAAAAAATAGAAAAAGAGAAGAAATTTCCTGATCAAGAGGTGGCACCTCTGTGAAGAAGAGGCGATGCCTCTTTGATAAGAGGTGACATCCCTTATACATGTGATATCCTAAATAATGGTTCAAAGAGGTGAACGACTCTATGCTAAAAGGCGATGCCTCGTTGCTAAGAGACGACGCCTCTATTCCAAATGCTTTATATTAAAAATGTGATCACCTCTTCTCGAAGAAGCGATCGCCTCATCAGGGAGGCAATCACCTCCTCAATGAGGTGACGCATTTGCAAGTCGACTAACAATATGTTGTTCATAATTTTTTCACCTAAATTCATAATTTTCATTTAAATCAATCCTATTTTTAGCCCTAATTGATGAATAAGCATTCATCCATCCTAACCCAATGCAATTTTGCAAGAAAAATGAAAAGATTCGAGTACTAACCTCTTCGGATGCCAAAGAACAATTGTGGCTCTTCAAATATGCGAGTAGAGGGATGGCATCTCCTCTCGTGAATCCAAGATTGCGTGGAGAGTGAATGGTGGGTGATACAAGATTCCAGTTAGGCAAATTCGACATTCTTCCGAAGTTTTTTTTTTTAAAAAAGAAAACGCAGGAAAGAGAGAAAAGAGAAAGGAAGAAAGGTAAAAGAAAGGGAGGAAGAGAAGAAAATAGAAAAATTGTCCTTTTATATAAAAAACTTTAATGATGATGAAAGTTAACAATTTTATTTCTCAGGTGTACCCTCGATATGGATATTTCTAAGATAGAGATTTTCTAATCCAAACATTTCAAGAAGTGTCTGGTCAGGCAACGAATCCTCGAAGTGCATCTTCTTCACCAAGTGACTGGTCCCGAAGTTCACATTTCAAGAAGTGTCTGGTCAGGCAATGAATCCTTGAAGTGCATCTTCTTCACCAAGTGACTGGTTGGGCAATGAATCCCTAAAGTTCACATTTCAAAAAATGTATGATCGAGCAATGAATCCTTGAAGTGCATCTTCTTCACCAAGTGACTAATCAAGTATGAATCCCCGAAGTTCATGTTTTAAAAAATATCTGGTCAGGCAATGAATCCCCGAAGTGCATCTTCTTCACCAAGTGACTGGTCGGACAATGAATCCCCGAAGTTCACGTTTTAAGAAATGTTTGGTCAGACAATGAATCCCCGAAGTGCATCTTCTTTACCAAGTGACTGGTCGGGCAATTAATCCCTAAAGTTCACATTTTAAGAAATGTCTAGTCGGGCAATGAATCCCCAAAGTGCATCTTCTTCACCAAGTAACTGGTCGGGTAATGAATCCCTGAAGTTCACATTTCTGTCTTCTTTACTGAGTGACTTTTCGAGCCAGAAAAACTCTAGAATCACGTCTCAACTATTAATGAGTGGCTGATCAGGCTAGGAAAACTTGAGGAACGCTGCTACGTTTCTGTCTTCTCTACTGAGTGACTTCTCGAGCCAAGAAAACTCGAGAATCACGCCTTAAATATAATGAGTGACTGATCGGGTCAAGAAAACCCAAGGATCAGGGTCGCATTTCAAGTTAAAATTTGACCTTTCAGGTTTGAATTCCTAAGGCTGTCGGCGCGAGCAAAGCTCAAAGGTCAGGTATGTTTTCTTGTTAATTTCGTCACATATGTTGCTTTTTCAAAAAATTGATTTTAGAAATTCAGTTTTCAAAAAAATCAAAAGGGCAAACTGTGGACACCCTTAGTTTGATCAGCTCATAAGAAAAGTCCAATGATGAGGTAATATGAATTTTGAATGCAAGAGGACCTGAAACTTTCTTTAGAAATGGACTGGAAAGCCTAAAACCCTTAGTTGAGCCCAAAACACCTAGTCAGGACCCAAAACTTCAAATTTAAGCCCAAAAGCCCATTGGCTCATGGCCCAAGCCTTGATCTGGGCCAAAGAGGAGATCGCCTTTTCGACCTAGGCTCGATGAGCCATCAGTAGCCGACCTACTTTGCATTAAATGCATTTTTTGGCCTTATTACACATGGAGTGGACCCACATATCTCTAATCTGCAGATTTGTGTGGGAAAACATGACTTTAAAGGCAGAAATAAGGTCGAAAAGATAGGAAAATGAGGAAAAATCATGATCTTTTGTCTTAGCTCAATTTTTGAGAAATTGAGAAAGAAAAAGGAAAAAAAAGACTGAAATAGAGGCTTTGGGGGGCTGGAAGAGGAGGAGACACTGGAAAAACTAAAAAAAAGAAACTAAGAAAAGGGGAACACATTTAGAGAGAAAAAGAGGTGGTAAAGAGGAAGAAAAAGGAGAGAAATAAAAGTTTTTTTTAGCTAAAGAGGGTTCATTTCCTTGAAGAAGAGGAAGGTTCTCTTGCATTTAAAGTACTTAAATCAACAAACCAAGCTCTGAGGACTCAGTTAGGTGCATCAAACATGTTCAAGTTAGTGAGCATTCCTATTTTCAGACTTTTAGATCTTCATTTCAGTTAAAACTATATCCTTAGCTTTTCTTGCTTATTTTTATGTTTATTGCCTATTTAAAGTTCTATTGAAGGCATGATTGTGTAGAACATTGAATGTTAGTTGTAGATTTACGTTTATTAGCATCAAATTCTGCTTATTTGCCTGTGTTTTAGAATTATTTATGAGTTAAGAAATATGTGATTTGCTATATTCTGTTGAAGAGGCGACGCCTCTCATAATGTGGCGATCCTAGGTCGCTTCTTGGTCAGGAGGCGACGCCTCTTTAAAGAGGCGATTACCTCCTGGCCAGAATTCTGTATGATTTTGCTTGCCTATATTAAGCTTATTTCACATTGTTCGCATGTTTTATGTATTCTTTCCTTGTTATGTGCATTGTATCGCACGCGATTAGTCAATATATTGTGTTTAATCAGCTATTTATTTATGTTTGTTTAAGTATTTGTGTTTATTATGTATGAAGTTAACAAGATTGAATTCTCTTTGTTGCTTCATATTTTCTTTTATTTGTGAAAAGTTTGATCCTTTTTTTTTCAGGGACCTTAAAGTGATTTTCTTAATTGTTAGGTGTTAATCTCCTTAATTAGTTCTTAAGAGGATCCACCCGCGGTTTACCGTCGATTTATTATTGGTTTACTTTTGGTTTATTCATGGTTTATTTTACTCTAATTTGAAGCCAATTCTTGTAATCCCTAATCATTTCCCCTTTATTATTTATTGTCAATTATTTGTGATATGTGTCGGGACAATAAGCTTGAAAAAAGACTAATGTGCAAATTCGGTAAGACATGAAAACTGAAAATGATTGTAATTTAGCGATAATAAAGGAATAATTTAATAATCAAAGGTAATAAAAATACAAAACACACACAGAGACCAACCGTAAGGTTAGGTGGGCATGCAAAAGCTCATACCTAGTTTTCGAACCCGATCTCTGATGACGACTTCTGGGAATCTCCGTGGAATCAAATTGTTGTATAGTGTGTCTTAACTTCCATTCGGGTGGTGATTCGATCTCCAATATGGGCCAAAAGCTCATTTTATATTTCCTAGCAAATTCTGAGCTTGCACAGTACCGTGGTCGCCAAACACTTAGATGTGCGGTTAATCCCGCCGCCTACAAATACTATACTATATTTAATTAATTTTTTTTAAAAAAAAAACCATTCATTTTTCTTTTATGCAACTATAACATTAAAAACAATAAAAATAATTATAATTAAATTAAATCCAATTACATTAAAAATTATAACTTCAACAAAAAAAAATTTGTTGAAAAAATTAACATAAATAAAAAAAGATATATTTATTCTCATCTCGTTAAATCTACAGTTTTGTACAACCTTTAAGTAACTTCTTGTTTCAATTTTAAGCTATGATTTAATTAAACTAAAATAAATTAAATTAAAATTTAACAAAAATTTGTATTAAAATTAAATATTCTAAAAATACATATTTATTTTTAATATTTTATTAAATTTATAATATTATACTATATTTAATTTATTTTTTAAAATTCTATATTTTTAACATTGTTACCGTATGAAGATATTTGCATTTTATTTTTAAAAACATTTGTAAATTTTAATTTTAATTAAATTTAATTTAATTTGAAAATTTAAAGATATTTTGAAAATATCAATATTTTAACCTTTGAATAACGTTTAATAAGGAAAAACTCGTTTAATAAATTTAAAATTAAGGGATTTTTAATTATTTTTTAAAAAAAGAAACGGAGTAATAATTATGGTTAAACTTGCGTGTAATAGTAATTATTCCAAAAATCAATACTAACCCCTTCCAAACGAGGACATGGGCTATGTATTAGCCCATGACATGTCTTTCCTTAGCAGTTGAACCAAATAAAAAATGAAGGGACAAAGGGACAAAAAGCTTGTTCTATGCGTGAAGCTTAGGCTTCATTCCATTTTAGGACATGATATGATAAGATAAGATACGAGCCGAATTCGGGTTGACCCGTTCTTTGGAAACAGCAAATACTCTGCAACCAAAGCCCTCTTCTTGTTCGATCTTCTTTCAATAATCATCATCAGGTAATAAATGATTATACCCTATTACAAAACTTAACTAATCATCAACCTATGTCTTCTAACTGCCTAATCACTTTAATTTACCGATCATGCCAATCAAGATCCTTCATCGTATTAACAAACAAGCAAATAAGAAAAAGAACATGTTATGATCCAGCTGAAAGTTTACGTTTTTCTTGATTGTAGCAGACTAAACAAGAATTATTAGTAAAATTTAAAAGGGTTAATGATTATTTGATTTAATTTATGGGTTTTTTATTCTAAAAAAAATCTTTTGGATTCATCTTCATGGGTATTTGTTTTTTTGTACTTATCATGATATCCACCAAATCCTTGTATCAGCTCCATTTGTCATGCCTATCTTCCATTTGGGCAATGTACACATAATGTACAGGTTCTTTCCTTGTTGTTCTTGACTTCTTATATTGCAGCTTTTTGCTAGCTAGAGATAAAGAGAAGAAGAAGCAGAGGATGTCAAGCACAAACATGGAGCATGTAAAGGAGCAAGAACAGGGTACTGATGAAAATGCTCCTAAAGACCAAGTTCTTGATCATGGTGATCATCCGATGGAAGAGGTTAAAGATTCTGATGAAAATGGTGAAAGCTCCATGCCTTCTCTTCAGCAGGAGGTACTCATGAGTACATCTGTTTGCTATTAGTTTCACAGTTCTGATTATTACTGGTTTGTTGCTTGTCATTTAGTTGCTTTTTTTTTTTTTTTTTTGTTCTTCCCTGTTGTCTTTTCAGGAGGAAGTGATGAGGAAAAAGTATGGAGGAATATTGCCAAAGAAGAAGCCATTGATATCCAAGGTAAAGCTACATATCGCTGAAGAAGATTTGATCTGTTTGATCACACTCTGATTAGCATGTATCATTCTTTGCAGGATCATGAGCGTGCCTTCTTTGATTCTGCAGATTGGGCACTAGGAAAGGTTGCTCATTCTGTTCTTCTTTTTTTTCCCCTTTTAGAATGTTTTTAAGTACATTTAGTGATGTAAGTCAAATGACTATTTCTTCAATTTGCTCAAACACAGCAAGGAGCGCAAAAGCCTAAAGGACCACTTGAAGCTCTCCGCCCAAAATTACAGGTACCTACTGTATTGTATTGCTTTCTGAACCTCTAATGATATATTAGCCTGGTGACTGATCTTGCTGGCCATTATAACTTAAATTTTTTTGAAACATTTCACTAGTATAATGGTTTAATAACAACCATGCAGCCAACCCCACATAACCAAATGCGTTCTAGGCGCTCAGCTTATGCTCCTGCTGATGATTGTGATAGTACGTACAGTTTGATAATCTCATTTTCAATAGCACTTTTTCTCTACACTAGCTTAGTCTGTTGTACTCCATTTTTATTAGCAGTTGATGGTGGCAATAACCATACATCTTCAGAGGATGAGAGCACCACACCGGACACGGGAAGTGATATGAATAAGGCTCCTGAGGATCAGAGTCCCCATGTGTAGTCAACTATTTGAAAGGTTCATATTGAACCAATTAAGATTGTGAACTCTGTTTCATTTGTTCTTTAGTATAAGATTAGAGGATTGATGATAAAATGATGCTCATTGTAATACGTAACGACATTGATGAGTTTTTTTACCAGTACAAAGAGGAAAAGGATGGCGATGGCCCAGTCATCCTAAATCAGTAAACTAAATTCGTATCAAGCATAGTTTTTTCTTCGAAATTACATTACCTGATCAAGTTTGCTTTTCCACTGAAACTTATGTTGGTCATTTTTTAAGTAGAACAAAACAATTTTAAATAAAACAGACCTGGATCGAGTCCAGTACTGAACACTGGCTTCTCCTCCCTCTCTCCAGGGAGGTACCATTCCTCGGTCTTCTTGCTAGAGCAATCTTTTGCAGTCTGTTCTATGCTCATGTTGTCAATTGTCCACTTAAACTTTTATTATAAGCATCTCATGAAAAAATACAAACATTATGTGAGACAGTTCAGTCCAGATCAGGTTTGAGCCGTTAGAACATTGAAATCATTAGCATTTTTCTTTTATGAATTGAATCAATATAAATATTTTGAGAAACCGTCGGATTCATATGCAACATCGACCTTAAAGCATTCAGACACTTGGGAGAACTTTTTCTTTTCTCCAAAGTATGAGAGGACTAGAAAAGATGCACTTCAATGTAAGCGTCCCCAGCAAAAGTACTTTTGCTACTGGGGTGCGATCTCTGTGCTCCACCAGTCATAAATGCTAGGAGCCAGTGCTCAAGTAGCAAGGGCCATACTCCTAGGATCGGTCAATTTTTTTTTTTGAACTATAATTTTCAGGAAGTAAAAGAGTATATGATCCTTTTACCTCTAAATGAAATCGATCCCGTGACTAGAATTAGTCAGCCTTAAACGGATAACTCAATATTTAAATTATCTCTTGAACTTGACCCCATGACCTCAAAGGTCATAGATACCTCTCTAGAACTTGATCCCATGACCTCAAGAGTCATAAATACCTCTTAACCACTTGAACCAAGTGGTGGGGGTGATCAGTCAATCTTTGAGGCAGCGTCCTTCCCCTCTTATAATTATTTCTGTTTCTCTTATACACATGAAATGAGTCTCAATTTTTTGAGAACATTAAGTAATCCTGTGATTCCTGACATATGCTTAATCAATTTTGCTGATTTTTATTACCGTATCATAAAAAGCTAATTTCATCTTTATGACCTAGTTTCTCACTTCAAAAATACTGATGAGAAAAGAACCATTTATAAGAGCCAAAGATAAAAAGTCGTCAGCCCCAGCTCCCTTTAATTTGTTTTGGAAAGCTAAGACTGCAAACAACTCTTAAGTAGCAACTCAAATGAACTTTTAGTCGAGCGAATGGTAAAATTCTTGCCTACTCCAAGTGTATGTCCTAAAGATACACCATGAATTATACCCTTTTAAATTTGCATTAATAAACACATTATGCTGGCCATTGAAGCCGTTGCATTAAGCTTTAGAATAGAAATTGAGTGAAATAACCATATTTCATAAAAGGCAAATGAATAAAGATAGAAATAACTGTCAAGCATATATGCATATATTATGTTCAACAGCTCTCCTATTTTGTTCTCTCTACAAGGTCATGAGCACAATTGATGGCAAAATCATGCAATAAGTATTCCGTAGAGCAGCAGTTATGCTGTTCCATGAGCCCTTGTCCTTTTCTCTCCTTTCCATGCCCATTTTGATTACTAGACAAAGGTGCCATAGAACATTAGGTATATCCTGCCTCGGCATCCTACAAGTTCCAGAAGCACAAGGGAAAATCATAAACTTTTTCTTTCACTTTTCCACTTCAAAATTGTTGTACCCAACAATTGTTAAATTTTACTATTTGATCACATTTCTATATGACCAGGTCCATCTAAATCACCATAAATGTGTAACAAGGTTGCATTTAGGAACATACAACTCAGTAATCAATAGTTGCAGAAAAATTACCTTCCAGTGAAGCCAAGGAAACCATGACTCAGCAAACCTGCCATTGCAGAATAAACTTAAAAACAATCTGGACAGAGCTTAAGGTAGAAATAGGAAGGTGCAATGTAGAGAATAAACCTACCCTTAAGCTGATTAAATCTTCACCACGCTGATAGTCCTAAAAATCAATTCAAAGAGGAATATGCACAACCACCTCTCAGGCAAACCATAGCCCCCATTGCGATTTTCCCAGAGCTTTAAACCCAAACCTGAACATGCACCATTACCAAGATACATGCCTTCAAAGCAATTTGCAGAGGCAGAACAATCTCCTATTATTGTTAATGAGAATTGATATTCACGAATTATATCAAATTGTAAAAGAATAGATGAAAAATCGGTTCATTCCCTCAAAAATTTGAAGAGCACAAGAAGCCATGAATCACAGAAAAGAAAATAATGGCAAAAATGACAATGGGAAGTTGAAACAAAAATGCCTGCACAACTAAAAAGACAACGCAGCGCAATTCAAATTACAACAGCCTAACATTTTCATAGCTCTAGAACCATACAATCTCAATCCACACAGAGATTGAAAACCTTAAAAGAATATGCTATCAGACTTCAGTCATATCTGCCAATCGCATAACTTCTACAGAAAAATACATGGAATTACTGTTACATATAAGCGTGCTGATGGCATATGACCATTTAGAGCACATGATATAGAGCTTGATAATTATTGGTGACAAGGTCCACAAATGATTGATTGGTGAATTGCATCATCAGAGCATGTAGGTCACCAAAATAAAGCATCGAGGGTGAGCATAGGTGAGGCACAATTTTCTCAAACCTTGTTCATCTGATCTTTTCTGACCTAAACTGAAGGCTTCATCAAAAGGGCAGAGGGCTGGCTTCAAAGTTTGTAGGTCACTGCTGTTTAGATTGTAGAGAGAAGGCAAAAAGGTATATTAGAATTCTAAGACTGGGATGGCTGGTTTAGCATCATCATGTTGTTGTCTCCTATGAATCAATAGAATATTAAAGCAACATGCCATGTGAATAAGAAAGACCAATGCATGAATTCTATAAAATTCCTACCTGTTGTCAATAGATAGGATTAATACCCATGATGTTTTCTTTGGGCTGAATTCTGGCCAGACAACCTGGTAAAGATGCTAAAAATCAGGCCTGGAACAAATTACCAATTTCGAGACAAAAGAAAGATTACTGAATACAAGAAACTTTATGGAGCCAAACAAGAGCAGAAAACAAAATTAATAGACTGCCTGGCATTTCTGATGGCAAAAACTAGTTTTAAATTTTGGACCAGCCAAAAAGAAGTCTTACCCTGAACCACCAGAGCGACCAGAAGAGAAGCCACTGTATGCTCCATACCCACTTTCACCACCACTCTGCATCAGGATAATATAAATCATTTTCATAAAAAGTATCAAAGTACACATCATTATTAATCAATTAATTCATGAATGCACAACATTAACTGTGTAAATACGTGAAGATGGGGCATAACAAAAATTAAAAAAGACAAGCAAAAGTACAGGAAGAGGAGGAGAAAAAAAAAAGCATACCAGTGAACTAGAATTATTTCCGTAATTGTCACTTGAGGGCAGGTCACGGGAACTGTAACCACTAGACGAAGAGTATCCACGTCCACGTGATTGACTCTCTCGATTCCCATATTTTGGACTATCTAACATGTCCACTGAAACAGGAATATATGGAAGAGCTGGTGGAAATGCAGTTAGTGCTCCATCCCTTCCAAATAAATTGGCCTTCAACCTCAAGATAACATGTAAGAGGGCATTGCTAGCAACATCATGACTGCCTGTGATCTGATCAGCATTAAAAGATGTTCTTCAAAATATTGCAAATGAATAGAACCTAAATCCTAAATATAACTGCCCACTGCGTAGTTATTTGTATTTACCTGCACCAACTCATCGTCCTCAGATGCGACTTTAGGAAGATTATCCTCTGAGAGAATACGGATGCTTGCCCTTGTTAGATTCCTCATCTCAGAAATAATAGCCCCTCCTTTTCCCATAAGGCATCCAATCTGTGATCTTGGCACAAGCAGACGGGTGGTAATTACAGAATCACCTGAATCTCTCTCAGTTTTTTCACTGCATCGTGGTTGCAAGCGCAGAGCTGCAGTCAGCGTCGCGGATTGGTCTTCAAAAAACTGCAACAGCAGGTGTTTAGAACAACAATAATGTGGTCGGTAAAACATCTATATAGCTTCATAATGTAATCCATAACAAGAGTAATCAATAAATGAGAATGCTTATCACCTCCTTGGCTGATATAAATATAATGCAATCATCTCCTTCAGCACCTGAACTATCAACTTTAATGTTAGCCCTCGATTCCTGACGTATTTGCTTAATGATGCCACCACCCTTTCCAATCACGCTTCCAATATTTCCAATAGGACACACCAAACGAAGAGAGAACTCCTTAGAAGAACCTTCATCTCTCTGATCAGAGTAATAAGATGATGACCATCCACCTTTGTAATTTCCATAAAGACCCATTAAAGAGGTACCAGTATTCGGAGCCACAAATATGCCACCAGATTGATACATGTTGGTTGAAGAAGACAAAAGCAAGTGCTGAGATCGAGATGGATTCTCATGAAGGCGAGTAGCCACTTGACACAGAGCCTTTCTAACAACAGCTGGTTCTCCAATAATCTGAAAACCATAAAAATTAAAATATATCCTTTGAGCAATACAGGAAATGAACTACAATTTGGAGGCCTCTACAATAATGCCCAACAAATCGGCAATACAAGGTTCAATGAGTACATAAATACATCAGCATCTAACAGATACAGCTGTAACAGAAATTCTTTGGTGCATTTTTAACCTACAGCAAGACAACTGAATGGATTCTAACCCAGAATTTGCGTTTTGTGAAGACAATTAATCATCTTAAAAGTAAAAACGTACAGTTTTCTATGTCGATAGACCATAGCACAACAACATAACTGTAGTCAGATAAAATGAAGCCGTTTCCCCTATAAAGACTTTTTTGGAATAAATCACATGTAAGGCATACACAAAAATGTACTTTCCATACATGACAATTCACAGACTTCAAATTGAATTGAACTCTTGATTTAAACTTTCCAAACATAGCAACAGCATAATTGCCAAATATGGAACTTAAGAACTCAAGAGAAAAATAATAATAATAATAATGAGAACCTCACCAAAAGGAGCTCATCAGTAGACAAAGCCAAAGGAGGCAAATGTTCATCTTTCAAAATACGAATCTGAGCACCAGTCTCATTCCTTATATTCTGTATAACCTGCCCACCTTTCCCAATAACACACCCAATCTGATCAGCCGGCACTAGCATCCTCACCGTAACAACCTGTTCTTGACTCTCACCGAATCCCTTCTCCTCCTCCTCCACCTCCTCATCGTCACCGATGTCATCATCCTCGTCGTTAACATTCGCATTCGCATTCAAATCCTCAGCAACAATCCTATCATGCACCATGAAAAGCGCATCCTGAGCAGGACAAACAAACTCGCCACTATCTCCGAACAAATTGCTCTCTTCACTGCTACTGTAAATAGTAACAATGCGCTCATCAAACCCTGGCATGGCTTCGCTAATTCTTATATTTGATTTAGAATCCGATCTCAACTGCTTCGCTATTTCTCCTCCTCTTCCGATTATACTGCCGATCTTCCTCAACGGACACAGGTACCGATAGACCGTGTCTTCATTAGTAATTGTATGCGGCGGCTGGTGCGGGTGATGCTGCGGGTGGTGGTCGGTATCTTCACCGTCGGCGCTAGGGTTACGCCGCTTGCCTCCGCCGTAGTCAGATTGCGAATTTGATCTTTTTCCATAGTCGTTTCTTTGACCAGCCATGGTCGGTAGGAGATTACGGATCTGAAAATTTTTTGCTAAAGAGATAATATCAGATATAGAGAAGCGCAGAAGAGTTGAGTCGTTTTGTTTGTGTGTTGCTTTTGTACGTGCGTGATTTGACTTTACGCCGTTAAGTTACGGTGTGAGTACGTGCTTGACTGTGTGTGATGATAGGCGGACAGGTGGCGGGAATTGGACTCTGAGCTGAGGTTGTGTCTTTTTGTCGCCGTGACTTTTGGCCGTTACATTTTTGTTCTCAGATTATCCTGGCTTTAGAAAATTACCAACTTGGTCCTTGAAATATTCACATTGTTTCAAAATACGGTTCATTATATAATTTATTTATTTAGGATAAACTCATCGTGAAGCCATGAATTTTGACATTTTATTCTATTGAGCCCCTCAATTTTTATTATATTTTATTAAACTCTCAATCTTTTATTTTCGTATAGATTATGGACAAATTAAATTGAATTAACAAAATTGTGTAATAATTCAGAATATGCTATTATGAAAGGTTTAGAGGAATGTTTTTTGAATAATAAAAGAAAAAGGTAAGGGCAAAGTATAAGAAAAAATGTCTAGGGAGATTATTTACTTCAATTGATAATTATAATGATACATTCATTATTAAAACTTACCACTAACATTACAATTGTGGTAGAGTAAATAGAATTTATTTCATAATTTCATTACTTTAGTCTAATTTGTCCTTAATCTATACGAAAATAAAAGATTAAGGGCTTAATAAAATACAATAAAAATTGAGGAGTTCAATAAAATAAAGTGTTAAAATTCAGGGGGTTTATAATGTGTTTATCTATTTATTTATTTTACTTGGTCTTTATATAAGTGTAAAAAATTGAACTCATGTCTTCGATCAATTATTAATTCAATAACAAAATTGTAAATTACTCGTCTTCAACCGATAATTTATTTTTTACTTTATTTATCTTTTTTTTTATCAAAGTTTGGGGGTCTTGAACCTGAGACCTACAGTTTTATCCTTTAATAGCTTGGCCACTAGGCCAGACTTCGGGGGCTTTATTTGCCTTTTTAGAAAATTAAAAAAGACGTTGATTATTTTTAATCAATTTTACACTTATTTTTATTTAATTAATATATATTAATTTATACAGTGAACTAACATAAGGTATTTTCAACAATTACTTTAGTTTTTGAAAAGTAAATTTTACATTTTCAATAACCATCGTTGGATCATAAGAAACATTTTCATCCAATGGTGAAAAAACAAAGTACAATCAAAGTAATAAAAAAATAAAGTTACTATAGAATTTCTCCTAACATAATGGTATTTTAACTATTTCAATCAAAATATAATTTATTTGCTTAAAATATGTTTGGTATAAGTGAATTTTATAAAAAAATTGTGAAATTCATGTGTAATTTCAAATGATATGCATTTGGTTTAAAATGAATATGTTGCAAAATTCATTTTCAATTCAAAATTTTAAAATTTTTGAAATTGTTTATAACTATATAAAATTCTAACAAAATAGTTGAAATTATCAAATGAATTTCATAATTTGTAAGTCTATATTTATAAATGACTAAATTACTCCACTATTTTTGTTTTCAAAAATACCTCTTTAGTTGAAATGATATTTTTTTACCGCAATTAAAAATTAAGTTGAATTTTAGATTTATTATATTAAATACAATATAATAAAATATGAAATTTATTTAAAGTAAATTCCACAAATTATCTATTTGAACCAAACACACTTCAATAATAATAAATCATTTAAAAATGAGTTATATTTTAAATTCATTTACAAAAATTGATGGAATTAAACCAAATATAATATTATACTTAATTTTTAAAATCAAGAACAATTTAATAGCTTTTTCAAAACTTTAAAACATAGTATTGTTTGGCTTAATTTTTTTTTAATTTAATTGTCATCTGACAATAATTAAAATCAAATTATAATTTATAATTTGTAATATTTTTTAAAAATTACTAATACCATTTAATTACTTTGAGTTTTTTATAGATGTCGCTTGATTAATATTTATAATTGCTACTTGTTAATTTTAATAATATCATATCAGTGGGTCTCACTTCATTTCTTGCATGATAATTCAAAAATTATCCTTAGTTGGTATTGCAAAATTCAAACTCAGGCTCTTAACATAAACCATTTAATGTAAGCCTTATTTATAAGATGATACTGACTAGTATGTTGTAAAAAAAATATTAATATTTAGGGTTATTTGTAAAAAAAAAAATGATGACTTACAGCAGTTTTGACAATTTTAACCAAACATTTGAAACTTGACAAAATAAAGTATGGTTTTTAATTTTTTTTTAACTCGAAACACCGATCGATATTCCGATGAGCAGATGTTTGCATGTTAGGCTTGAGTTAGGTGAAGTCTCCACGTCAGCAAAATTTTTTTCCACATATGAAAGGGTTATTTGCAAAAAAAAATCATGTCTTATAGCGGTTTTGGCAATTTTAACACAATTTTTGAAATTTGGCAAAATAAAACATGGTCTTTTATTTTTTTGAAACTCAAAACACCAATCGATATTTCAGTGAATGGATGCTTGCATGTCAGATTTCATTTGGACAAAATCTTGAGGTCATCAAAATTTTTTACTTGTAAAACTCATCGTTTCATATAAACTGTCATAATGCTAATTCAAAACCACAAAGAAAGATAATTAATTAAATAATTAATTAATTAAAAATAACTTAACACCAATAAGCATGTTTTTGAAACCTAACAGTCTAGCCTAGTATTGGTTTGGACTGTTATTGGTGTTAAATTATTTTTTTAATTAATTATCTTTCTTTGTGCTTTTGAATTAGCACTACGACAGTTTATATGAAACGGTGAGTTTCATACGTGTAAAATTTTTTTGATGAACTTGAGATTTTGCTCAAATGTAGCCTGACATGCAAGCATCCATTCACCGAAATATCGATTGGAGTTTCGAGTTGCAAAAAAATTAAAGGTCATATTTGATTTTTGCCAAGTTTCAAAAGTTGTATTAAAATTGTCAAAACCACTATAAGTCATTATTTTTTTTGCAAATAACCTTTCATAGGTGGAAATTTTTTTTGCTATTATAGAGACTTCACTTAACTCAAGCTTGACATGCAAGCATCCGTTCACCGGAATATCGATCGGTGTTTCGAGTTACAAAAAAATTAAAGGTCATGTTTTATTTTGCTAAGTTTCAAATGTTTGGTTAAAATTGCCAAAACCGCTATAAGTCATGATTTTTTTTTTTTTGCAAATAACCCTATTTAAGTTTAAACTTTCTAAATAAATTGGGTTTAAATTTTATGTACAAAGAGAAAATAATCTAAAGCCTCGAATTGTTAAGAAAATTTTGTCTTATCTCAAACTTCGAAGGAAAAATTACAAAGTTGATGTTCGAACTTTTTAATTTTTGCTATTTTAGTGTTTGTACTTTTTTTTTTTTGCAATTAAGTGTTTAAACTCATTAAAATTATACCATTTGAGTGCTTCCGACCGATGAGCGGTGGTCGGAATGCTAACCATTAATTGGACCCATTTTATGGATAAAAGCTTGCCATGTCATCATCAATATATGAAATGGCAAAAATAACATAAAATAGCATAGGTAATGACTAAAATAAACAAATAAAATTAATGAATTAGGGTTCCTCCTCCTCCTCCTCATCCTCGTGCACATCATTATCACCTTCATTACTCACTCCTCCTTTCCTCAAAATCTGATCTTTCATTTTATAAACTGCGACTTCTCTGATAGTGGTAAAAAGCCATATCAACAGAAGATTTCTAGGAGTGTTAATCAAGTTAGCGAAGCTCTGTTTCATAAGGATTTTAGGATTCCACAGCAAGTGCTTCTGAAAGTGGAAGCAATTGAAGGACTGGCAGATGGGAATAGAGGAGTAGTGATTTACTGAACACCATAACCTGCAAGCAATTCTCAAGAATTTCAAGCTTTCTTAATTTGCTTTTATACAATAATGGCTGCTATTTCTACAGAAGAAAGAAGGGTAATTGTGCCCATGAAACATTAAACTAGAGAAAACAGTTAAGAAAAAACCAAGATAAAGATCCAACCATAACCAAGAAAGAAGGGTAGCTATTGTTTACTACCTGTCGCAAAATGGATAGCTTGAGCATCCTCATTTCATGGAGCTCCCGCTTTCTTCTTCTCAAGGATTGTACCTCAGAGGTAACACATAATATAAAATAAAAAAAACCCATAAATATATTTCTCTATGAGCAAATTGTTACTGATATCCATTTTTCTATTTCGATCTTCTTATTTTTGTTGATAGTAAGGTATTTTTTATTAGATCGGCTTTTTTTTGGTTGAATCACAGTTTTGATTTTGGAAATGATTGCATCTGTTCAATAATTCATGCAAATTTTTGCTTTTTTTTTTTGTTCTTGAAAAAAATTGCAATTTTCTACTATTATTTGTTCATGTTATTATGAGAAATGAAAACCAACGATTGACAAATTTGATTTTGTTATTACAAGTAGATTATTCTTCTTCTTATCATTGCCAACATTTGCCCTTCAAAAGAGTTGAAAATAAAAGGGATAATGAACCCACAAAGTTGCTGAAAATTGCAATCAAGCCTTAAAAATATTTTTTTAATTGAGTCTTGAAACCATATAAGTAATTGCTTGTTAGTCCATATCTGTTATCTCAAACAGAATTGTCTGACGTGGCTTTTTTTACCCCACTAAATGAACCAACATGGATAGCCACATAAGCAGTGCCTACCATGTCACGATTTACATGTCAGCCATGTAAATGGCACTTTCCAGATCAACTTTCCACTCCTTTCCAATAGAGTTTAGAGTTTAATTTGGGGGGGGATTTTATAGGGTTTAAATTGGGAGCAAAATTTTCTAGGTTTTATTAGAATAAATTGATTCTCTTCTTTCTATTATCGTTGATTCACTTCTTTCTCTCCTCTTTTCTATAAGCCAATTCGATTTTCTCCTCTAGTTTCTTATCTTCATGATAAATGTGAGTTACAATGAGGGGAACATATATTTTGTGGCATTTTGGTGGAAGATTGATGGAAGATAGGTATAAAGGGGGTAATATTTTTTATTAGTCGGTTGATCCTGATCGATTAGGCTTCTAGTGTCTTTTAGATTATGCAAAAAATGAATTAAAGCAGGTCGATAATGTGAAGTTATTTTTTAGAGATCCAGAGAAGGGTAAGTTGCGATTTCGTGAAAGTTTACAATTGGTGCATAATGATGCAACAACTTGTTAATTATTGCTTGTGTTAAATGATAAAAGAGAGGTTAATGTGTATTTAGTTTGTGATAGTAGTGAAAATGGTGTTAGTGGGTCTTGTAGCTATAGAAAGGCTGAAGAAAAAAGACCTCCTCAAACTAATGATAATGTCGTAGAAGTTGAGATAAGTTTGAAAAAGAATGATATTAGTAGTAGGAGTGCAGAAGAATTAAGTGATGTAGAATTGATTGATGTTGCAGTTAGTGAAGAGGATGAGGAATATGAAAAATACAATAAGGGTGGAGTTGAATATTTGTCTTATAAAGATGATGAGGAACTAAAGGGAGCTAGGGAAAACCTTAAAGCTATGAATTCAGTAGGGAAGAAAATTCAGTATGGTAGTTATTACAAAGAGTGTGGGGTAAATATTAAATTAGTCGGTGATGGTAAAACAAGGGATGTGCACGATGGGAACTTAAACTCTGTTAGTGAAGATGCAAGTATAGGTGCTGAGAAGGGGAAAAGGAAAAAGGTCAGTAAGGCTAAGGGTAAAATGACAGGGGGAGAAGGCAATAAAGGGAAAAAAACTAAGAAAGGGAAGAAAAAAAGAAGGGTCAGAAGTAAATGAATGATGTACAAGTTGATGCAGATTCAGATACAAGTGCACATACCTCATATGTTGGCTCTGATAACTGTAGTTACATAAAGACTAATGAGGAGGCAGACATCAGTGGTGGAAGGAGGAGAACCAAATTCTTTGTATACGATCTAATAGTACATGTTCCAAGATTTTCCCTAAGCATGCCTTTAAGGATGGAGCTGAGTTCAAAGAGGCATTATCCAGATATGAGATAATGACGCGACATCAACTTAAATTTACAAAGAACACAAAACAGTATATGAGGATGCAATGCAAGAAAGGTAAATTGTAACGCCCACATAATACATTTTCATTTATTTGCATAACATGCATATCATATAGTCATGAGAAATAGATGTAATATGTGTGATATTAAGTCCATAACAAGAATTAGAAAGTTAAGGGCTTAATTTGGTTGATGACAAA
>CATIWM010145777.1:0-20015 GCA_949671775.1 Mallotus repandus
CATATTTCTAGATTTCAGTATCTTTTATGTAATTATTTTATTATTTTTGTTTAAGTAGATATTTATATTGTTTATTGTTTTTATTATATTTAGTTGGTTTATGAATTAACTTTGTGGTTTTCTTTTGCAGGATTTTATATATTTGTGGGAGAATAATAGTTTGTTTATTGCAGGAAATATTAAGATGATTTTTAATCATTAAATATTTATCCCTATAAATCCTTAGAATTTTTATTTATTCTGCAATTAATTTATTTTTGTTTATTTTATTATTTTTGTACGTTTAAAGGTTTGTAATCATTTCTCCTCCCTCCATTTCTTTATGTGTGCATTTACTTATTTTATTTTACTTTATTTTAATTGTGTGATAAAAGGGTTGTCATCATTTCTCCTCCCCCTATTTCTTTGTGTGCGCGCTTACTTTATTTATCTGTCTTTATTTTTATGAATGTCTTGTATTATTTGTGATTAATGTTGTGAACCATACTTTATTTGCATGCAATTGGACTAATATGCAAATTTGGAATAAATTATAAAATCTGACAATTGATTGAAGGAAATTGGAATTTGCATGTAAATAAAGAAATAATTAAATAATTAAAGGTAATAAAACACAAAACACAAACGGAGGCCAACCGCAAGGTTGGGTGGGCATTCCAAAAGTCCATACCCAGTTTCTGAACTCAATCTCTGAGGATAGCTACTAGGGCCCTCCGTAAAAATATGGTTGCTGTAAAGTGTGTCCCGAGTTTCATCCGGGTGGCGACTCCATCTCCAATTTGGACTTAAAGTCCATGATGTATTTCCTAGCATGCCCTAAGCTCGCACAGTGCCGTGGTTGCCAACACTTAGACGCGCACTGAAATCCGCTCCCTACAGTAAGTCCACACATAGTATTTGACATGTTACTTACATGAAACCAAACTAAGAAAATACATCATCCAATCTAGTTTATCCGCATTTAGACAAAATGTGTTTTGTGTGTGGACATCCAGTTTGAGGAGAGTAGGGTTCGAACCCCCCACTCCATCTCTCCCCCTTATGGTGTTGGGAATTAACCATTTGTATTAGTTAAAAAAAAAAAAACTGCTATAGAATATGTTGGGGGGTCATGAAAACTGCTAGTCATCAAAAGAGAAAGCGATTAAAGCAAATGCCAGTGATTGAAAAACATGAACCAGAATAAGGGCATTGACTGGAGCACGCAGCATTACTTACACAACTGTTCTCATCTACATAGCCCACCAGAATCATATGCTATTTATTAAAAATGAGTTATCTCAAGTCTTAATAAAATCTCAAGTTAATAATTAAGTATTACAGTACCATAGCCATAAAAATAAATCCAAAAATTCAATTGTTTGATAACCAGATTTAATTATTATATTAAACAGGGTAAGTCCACGCATAGTGTTTGACATGTTACTTACATGAAACCAAACAAAGAAAATACATCAAAATAACAAAACGTGATCATCCAATTGTCTTATGAATGCCATTACTTCATGCAGGCTGTGTAAATTTGAAGAGCTCTGATACCATTTATAGAAAATAATAATAATAATATTAACAAGCACCTGAAATATTTGGGACAAACAGGTAAATATCAAATAAGAAAATATCTGTCACTCAAATATTTAATATTGCAATATAATAGTTCGGCAACAACACTCACACCACCATGCGCACTACAACAATGTTTTTCACGCACTTAATTTCCAAAGAACCCACACTCACAAAGACACAACTCAAACTGCAGCTCACGTCCCATGCTTTCATCTTGTATTCATCCGCATGTGGAGGGGAAAGTGAGGTCCAGACAGTGGCGAATCTAGAAAAATTAGTTAATGGGGTAATTTTTATATGAAAAGAAATTATATATCTAAACTTACAAAGACATACATATATATATAAAGTCTAACATTAAATACTTCTGAAATTTTTTAAAAATTACAATTGTTCTCAACATGGTAAAAGTAAAATTATAAAAGTAAAGTATTAAGTTTTGTTTTATTTCAAGTAAAAGAGCTATAAACCTTAAAAAAATGTAATCTAAGTTATATTCTTTTAATTTTTAGTTACACACTTACACTTATAAAAATTAAAAAAAAAAATTTAAATTTAAAGGTGGATAATATTTGAGTTTAAGTGGGGAAAACAAGTTAAAATATAGCAAAACTGAACTCCTATAAACTAATTACAAAAGGACAACTGGGGGCAATTGCCCCTATTTTGCCCTTAACTAGATTTGCCAGTGGGTCCGGAGGACATGCTCCTAGTCAAAATATGATTTAACCCCAAACTAATTCTTTCTTATCTTTTTCAATAATAAATAAAGATATCTCAAATAATCTATATATTTATATATATTTGAAATCAATTTTTCTCATAATAAGATCATAATCTGCGGTGGATAAACTATTAACGGTATCTATCTACATTGTGTGAAAATTTCAATTATTATGCATTTTCTAGTTTCGATATATTTTTATTTTTGAAACTTTAAAAAATATTTCAGAAATGTTTCTTTCATTTAAAAATATAATTTTTTTAATTTTGTAAATAAGAAGAAAAAAAAATTTTAAAAAGGACTATAGTTTTTTAAAATAAAAAATTTATAATTCAACTATTGAAAAGCAGTATTATTTATTTCTATTATTTATTTCCATTAGTAAAATTTTATATTTTTAATATTTATATAATTTTTTTTAATGATTGTGTGGTACTTTGGTATCCACTAATGTAGCCTGAATTTGGATTCACCCTGAGAAAATTTGCTACTGGGTAAAACTTCCAATAATTTGTATTCCAATATGATCTGAATATATACAGCTAAGATACAAGCAAAAAAAGAAAAAATATACAGGAAGAAAATTAAGGAATCAAGTGTGGATCCTATAATATATACAATATTTGAATGCTTAACCATATCAATCTGTATCAATCAAATATTCTCAACATTTCCCCCTCAAGTTGGAGCATGAAGATCGCGAATGCTCAACTTGCCAAGAAGTTGGAGAAAAGGAGTTTTCCCTAAAGCTTTAGTGAAGAGGTCAGCCACTTGATGTGAGGAAGGAACATGAGCAGTGCATATCTCCTTGGCTAGCAATCGATCACGAATGAAATGACAATCAATTTCAATGTGCTTGGTCCATTCATGGAAAACTACGTTTGCAGCAATGTGAAGGACAACTTGATTATCACAAATTAAAGACATTGGACTTGAGAAACTGAATTGTAAATCTGCAAATAGAGACCGAAACCATAGTAGTTTGTTGGTTTCGTTAACCATGGCACGGTATTCTGCCTCCACAGATGAGCGAGATACCATAGGTTGCTTGTTTGATTTCCAAGAGATGAGACTGCAGCAAAAAAAAAGGCACAACCAGTAGTGGACCGATGAGTTTTTAGGCAACTTGCCCAATCTGAATCACTGTAGGCAGTCAATTAGCGAGGAATAGACGAAGACAAAAAAAATTCCTTGACTTGATGCTCGTTTCAAGTATCTCAAGATACGATATGCAGCTTGTAAGTGTGGTGTCCATGGGTCATGCATGAATTGGCTAAGCACTTGTATTAGATAGGTTATTTTTGGTCTTGTAATGGTAAGGTATAATAACCTCCCTATGAGATGTCTATATTGCCCCATATTTTCAATAGGATCTCCTGCATCTTCAGTCAAATGGTGCTTAGATTCCATAGGGAAGTCAGCAGGCTTGGCACCCAACAGTCCCACTTCTTCAAGCAGGTCCAAAGTATATTTCCTTTGGCTTATTACAATCCCTTCCTTACTTCTGGCTACTTCTATGCCAAGAAAATATTCCAAGGTTCCTAAGTCTTTGATGTTGAAGACATTATTGAGATAATCTTTAACCTTTTGTATGGTAGTTAGATCATTTCCTACAAGAACCACATCATCCCCATAAACTATAACAGTAGTGAATAAAGTACCTCTTATAAAGGTAAAAAGGGATGTATCCATTTTTTACTGTTGGAAACCAAGTCTTTGAAGAGCTATGGTAAAATTTTGAAACCAATTTATGGATGCTTGTTTTAGTCCATAAAAGGACTTTTATAATTTGCACACCAATTGTCTCTAGGTTTAGCAAAACCTTGGGGAACCTTCATGTATACTTCTTCGTCTAGGTCCCCATGTAAAAAGTCATTGCTCACATCTAATTAGTGTAGTTCCCAGTTTCTTATTGCAATTAGGGCCAAAAGGACTCGCAAGGTTGTAATCTTGGCTACAGGTGCAAAAGTATTATGGTAATCAATCCCCTCAACTTGGTTATAACCTTTGGCAACCAACCATGCCTTAAACTGTTCCACTGTACCATCAAATTTGTATTTGATTTTATAGACACATTTTAAGTCAATGGCTTTCTTCCTTAGTGGTAACTCTTCAAGGAGCCATATTTGGTTCTGGTCAAGTGTATTAATTTCTTATTACATAGCATGTCTCCATCTAGGGTCTTGGACAGCTTAGTTAAAATCCCTAGGTTCATCTAAGGATGAAATAGAAGCTAAAAAAGCTTTATGTGAGTGTGAAAAATGAGAGTAAGATATGGCATGTGAAAAAGGATAGACTTTACTTGAATTGGTTGTTGGTGAAGGCGCTTCAGGAGATGGAGCCAGAGAAGGAAGCAATTCATAGTCATAGCCTTATAATTTTGTAGACACCTGTCGGCTGCAAGAGGGCTTTATATTGGCTATATTTTGTGGTGTGAGTGTGTTTGGTTGGTGTATAATGGTTTCTGTGTGATTTTTATGGTTTGATTAGGTGATTATTTAGGAAGGAATTTCTTCCTGCAATTGTGCTTTTGTTGGGTTTTGCATCAAGAAATGTTCAACATTTTATGTTAATGCTGGACTATTCATAGAGTTAGGTTCCTAGGTTGTTGTTGAAGGGTTTGGTTGAAATGGAAAATGATTTTCATAAAAGATAACATCTCTTAACACAAACATTTTTCTTTTCTCTAAGTCATACACCTTAAAACCTTTCTTACCATGTGGATATCCAAGGAAAACACATTTGGTAAAGCGAGGTGAGACCTTGTCATGTGTTTTACTATGGACATAAGATAAAGACCCAAAGACTTCTAAATTTTCATATACAAGTTTCTTATCAAAGAGAACCTCATAGGGGCTTTTATTATCAAGAATGGGTGTATGCATCAAGTTGATGAGGTAGACTGCGGTTAAAACACATTCATCCTAAAATTTTAAAGGTAAATGAGCATGAAAACATAAAGCATGGGCTACCTCAAGTATATGATGATGGTTGTGTTCCACTCAGCCATTTTGTTATGGAGTATCAACGCAAGATGTATGATGATCAATACCATGTGCTGCAAGAAAATCATTTAAAGATAAAAATTATGCACCATTATCACTACGAATGACGTGTATCTTGGTATTAAATTGGGTTTCAATATAATTATATAATATGGTCATATAATCATGGGTTTGAGATTTAAATTTCATGAGAAATACCTAAGTGCATCTTCAAAAATCATCAACAATGGTTAAGAAATAATGTGCTCCACTTAAAGATGGTTGGTCATAACGACCCTAAATATCCACATGAATAAGAACAAAAGGTTTATTACTACGTGCATGACTTCAAGGAAAAGATAACTAAGTTTGTTTTGCCTTATGGCAAACATTACATATGTTATCAATCTTATTTGAGAAAGAAAAAATTGGCAAAAAATATAATTTGTTGTAGTGCAGATGGTTGAGGCGTTGGTGCCATAAGATTGGATCAGACTTAAGAGTACTCTGACTTGTAATTTGGTTCCCTTTCTCTAGTTGGTACACTCTATCTTGAAGGTTACCCTAACCAATTAGCCTCCTTGATCGTAGGTCCTGTAATAAACAAAAGTCAGGAAAAAAAGTAATCGAGCAATTTTGATCTTTGATGATTTTGGCTACAGATAAAAGGTTGCAAAATAAAGCCAGATATGTGCATCACATCTTTTAATTTGATATTTGGGTGTGACTTTAGCTTGTCCAATTTGTGATACATCTAAGGTTACACCATTGGGTATTTTAACATGTGGATAAGAGGAAACATGTTTAGTGCAAATGAGCATTTTATCATCACCAACCATTTTCCCTGAGGCTCCACTATCAATTATCCAAGGATTAGAAGCAGAAGCACTTTTACTTGCGAAATTAGCTAAGTTCTCATTACCATTAGATTATTGGCAATCCAACATTTCAATCAGCCTTGTCATTTGTTCCACTGTCAATCCAAACTTCATGAGATTGTACCCTTGCTAGTCAGTCATTTATTGGATAACTGCAACAGCCATATTATTGTTGCGCCCTTGTTTCTGCTGTGAGTTTTGACCAGCCCCTGCACGTTGGTTGTTTGGACCTGCACCATGTCCATATTGTTGCACCTTTCTTCTATTTGTCCCTTAATTTGGTGGATAGCCTACAATTTCAAAGCATTCTCTTTTAAGATGTCCATTCTTTCCACAATGATCACATACCTTATGACTATTACTCCCAATTTATTTGGTTTACCCACCGGAACGATCTTTCTTTGCTACAAAAGCTGCCCCTTCGAATGTGGGTGGAGGTTGTAGTCACTTGTTGTTCTTGTAATGCCAAGGAAAAAATTCTGCTCAGTGTTGGTGTTGTCTCTATGGATAGAATATTTGATCGTAGATGATCAAAGTTACAGTTTAGTCCCAACAAAAACTGATGTGCTTTTTTTATCTCTCTACGTCGTTGATGATCCTTTGCAGCATTACAAGTGCAAATACGCATATGATCACACATTTGTAATTCTTCCCACAAGGTTTTAAATTTGGTGAAATATTGAGTCAGTGACTCTTCATCTCCTTGGGCAAAATTTGAAAATTCCTTTCGAATTTTGTATAAATGAGGAGCATTACTTTGCCCATACCTTTTATAATGGTCATTCCATATATCCTGAGCAGTTTCTGCATATAACACATTCTCTTGAATTTCTTTTCTTAAGAAATTTCTAATCCATGCCTTCACCATAGCATCATTTTTTTCCATCTTTGAAAATTTGTTGAATTACTGTTTGGTTGAGGCAAACTCCCATCAATGAAACCTCCCTTCCCTTTTGCATACAAAGTCATTTCCATGGATCTTTTTCATGCAGCAAAATTATCACCACTATAGGGTGAGGGAACAAGAATTAGACCTAGATGATCTGAGGGATAGAAGAGATATAGGGAATCATCTGTTTCATTCTTGGTTGTTGTCTCCTTCAACATGCTTTTTTGTGAGGTTGATGGTGGTTTTTGATTTGTGTTTTTGTTGGGTTAGGCTTTGATACCATGAGAAAATTTGTTATTAGGTAAAACTTCCAATAATTTGTATTCCAATATGATCTGAATATATACAGTTGAGATATAAGCAAAAAAGGAAAAAAATTACAGGAAGAAAATTAAGGAATCAGATGTGGATCCTATATTATATATAAGGTAACTAGAATATTTAAATGCTTGACCATATCAATCTATATCAATCAATATTCTCAACACACCCAAATATACCTGTTAGCAGAAATAACACATTTGTTTTCATCTAAATAGAGAAATTAGAAATATAAGACACAAAAAGTTTAATCAAAACCTTAACTAGAAATTTATTTTTAAACTCCTTATTTGGTTCAATTTTATTAAGTAATTCATTTTATTTTTAAATGAATTCTAAATGAAATTTATTTTTAATGAATTTTTAATAATGAAGTGTATTTTGTTTAAATGAATATGTTATAAAATAAATTTATTTGACAATTCTAAGAATTTGGTATATTGATAAGCAATTTGATAAAATTAAAAAGTTGTAATTGAAACTTAATTCCATAAAATTTTCATTTAAATCAAACAAATTTTATTTATGTGAAAATTCCATAAACAAATTTAAAAATAAATTCAATAAAATTTATTTATACCAAACAGTGGGTAAAATAGCATAAACACATATCATTTAAATACTAAAATCTCATATCTAACTGTTCCCAGCATTTTTTTTTAATTTCTTACTCATCAATTCGGACATTGGGAATGTGCTTCACTCTCCAATACTGGTCATTTCCTTCTTTGATACTACTGATCAAATCCGTAGAAACATATTTAAAATGAAGAAGTTGAAGCTTCGCAAGATGTTCAGTGCCAAATGTAACATTATTCAATGATTTACGGCCCCATATTAAAAAATCTTCAAGATTAGCCATTGCACCCATCTCCACTTCCACCACTCTCAGGCCATCCAAATTCCAAACCCACAAAATCTTTAGCTTCTGAAACTGTCCACTTCTGAAGTAGAGCTTCTCTCCAGCAAAAGCCGCTTCAAGTACAAGATGCCCTAAACTTGGTAAAGCTTGAATATGCTCCAACACATCGTCCATTAATTGGCTATATGAAAGTTCCAATTTAGTCAAGTTTTCAAGAGAAGAAAACCATTTTGGTATCTTCTCTAAGCGCCCTTCTACGTATATTCGTTGAAGGAATTGAGGAGGTGAAGTTATATGCTGCAAATCAATGCTTTCTTCCAATGTTATCGACTCGATCCTGAAACTATGAAGTTTGTTAAGCTTCTAAATTTTTTAGCACAATGTCTTCCCATGTTTGAATCTTAAGTCCCCAACTCCTAATCTCCTCAACTGATTGAGCTTTCCAATTTTTTCAAGTGTATCATGCGCATTATCTTCCTCAACTTTTATGAAACAGAGATTTTCAAGAGAATGCAAGCACCCTAATTTTGATATGGTTCTGGTACACCACGCACATAGGATAAAAGATTTTGCAAGCGTTTAAGGGTTACAATTGTTGCAGGAAATTAGGCTACTTTTGTATATTTGAGATTTAATGTCTCCAAGTTTTGAAGCTTCCATATTGAAGTTGGCAGAACTCTTACATAGGTCCTTCTCAAACTTAGATACTTGAAGTGACACAGCTTGAGCACATCTTTAAGGAACACCATCAAGTTTGCATCTCTCAAATCCAACACTGTGAGCAGCCTCAGATGGTTGCCAAATAATTTATTGAATTGAAAGTTTTGTACATCAAACACAAGCAAAGCTCAAAGCTTTGATTTGTTGTAATTGTCTACTCCAAGTTCAGAGCTTCTCATCAATTCATTATGAACTGACCACCTTCGAGCTGTCTTTTCATGTCATATCCTTTCTTGTTCTCCAGAAATGATCATCATAAAAATTTCATCCTTGGCCTTAGTAAGAACAACCTCTCTCAAGATATCATGAATCTAACATCTTTGAATTCTGTTGGTTTGATCCCTCCAAGCTACTTGAATCAAACTTCTATTAAGAAGCTCATATAGGTAGCCTTCCGCAACTTCTTCCAATGTCACTCAATCCTGTTCTAGAATGAATCCTTCAATAATCCATAATCGGATCAATCTCAAGCTTTCAATTTCATAATCTTCTGGGAAGATGCATACATGCTTTCAAATAGAAAGGAAAATCATAGTAACTCAGAAACAATATCTTCTCGACAGTACTAAGGTTGCCACTGTCAAATTCTGAAGGAATGCTACGTTTCACTAGTTCCCACTCGACTTTACTTATGCCCCTTGTAACCAACAAACCAAAAATGGCAACAATTGTAAGAGGTATTCCTTTACACATTTCTAGTATTTCTCCAACAATAGTTAGCAAGTGCGGAGGGCAATTCTCTTCCCTAAATAATCTCTTACAAAAAAGAAGCCAAGACCCTTCAGGAGACAAGGGTTGCAAATGATGGACTTTGCCACCTAAATGCTCGCATGAAGCATTTGCTACTTCAATTTTGTGAGTTGTAAGCATGACTCAACTGCCCCAATTGTTGCAGGGAAAAGCATAGCTAATAGAGTCCCATCCCTCTGTTTGCCATATATAATCTAGGACGAGGAGGAATCTGCTTTCTTTGATGAATTCTTTGATCATGTATTTTAGAACATCACTTGGCATTGTTTCTAGTCCCTTAGGTTCTTGTCCTCCTCTTTATTTGTAAAGCTTTATGAGTAACTCCTTAAGAAGTAACTCCACATTGAATAACTCTGAAACATTGATCCATGCATACTTGTCGAACTAGTTTTTGACATTGTCATAGACTTTCTTTACGAGTGTGGTTTTCCCCAATCCTCCTATCCCCACGGCAGAAATGACTTTCAATGTGGGTTCATCATCGTTGATCAGTTCCATCAGTTACTTTTTTTGGATTTTCGATATCGACCAAATTAGCTCCATCTTGTAGCAATGCATTCTTTCGATGATCTTGCCATAAAGTGGTCGTGGTAGCACCAGTGCCTATTAAGCCTTGCTCTCTGGCTGGTAATTTATACCTCTCACACCCAGCAGCAACATTATTAACCCTGCTTTTCATGTTCTGCATTTGAGTAGCATTTTGATGGTGATACATTTCATTATTCTTGATACATTGGATGATTTTATAGATGAAAGGGCATGATTCCATGCCCCTACGATCATGAGCAAGGCGAAGAGTGAATTCGTCGATAATATCTTCAATGTCGAAAGCAACATCTCTCACTTGCTTAATCCAGACTCTTGCCTGCTTATCTGTTTCTTCCTTAGACTCAGCTACCCTCAAGAAGGCCTTCATATGCTCTAGTTCACCTTTCACATACTCAACTTCTATCTGAACTCCTCCTAACAATTTTCTCTCTTGGTGTAGAAAGAGTCCGATCTTGTTAAGCAAAATGGATGTCACACTCTCTGCCATTGAAAATCTCACACAATGCTATTTAGCAATAGAATAGCAATAGAGTTGGGTGTCTTTATTTTGCTAGTTTTTTAGGTGGGTGTGTGTGGGTAGTATCTTTTTTTTTTATTGAAACTAGAAATAGGAAGGTGGGTGTGTGGGTAGCGTTTAATTTAAAGAAAGAACATTGAAAAAATGGGTTTGATATGGATGACAATAATTAATAGGGATGTGTATTGGCCGGGTTCGAAAGTGTGGGTATGAAAACCATGCGGGTTCGGGTTGGATAAAAATGGGCACCGAACCGCAACCAGCGAAGAACGGATATTTGCGGGTCGGAAAACTAAAATTTTTCGAGTGTAGTCAGATAGTGAACTCGGGTTGGGCCTTAAAAATTAAAAGTTCAAAATAAAAATTAAAAGTTCTTAATAAATTGGGTCGAGCCCATTACAAAATACAGGGTCGAACCATTCTAATTACAAAATGTATTTATAAGGCCTTTGGCCCAAAAAAAATAAAAAAATTGATTCCAACCTAATTATAGGAATCATTCTTCGCCCTGTGCAAAGTATACAAGCTATTCTCTGTTTGCCATTCACAAAAAATATACACCAACAGCAAAATAAAATCATAATTTGGTGAATTTTGATGAGGAGTCTGCAGAAGCCAAAAATAAAGGCAGACTGCAATCTTTTTTTTATCCACAGATTAACACATAAATATCCACAGTCACCCTACAAAATTTAAAAGAGCATATCAACTAAGTATCAAAAAATAAGATAACTAACAATATAATTAACAACAAACAAGTGAGGCTCGGAAAAAAAATTGTCATGTCATTGGATTAATGCATGTTGAATTTCTGGCAAAAAACTGCAAACCATTTGCTACCTAAGAAACACACAGCAATGCATTAAACCAATTGTAAGATAATTTGGTGGAAGCTTCATCATCGCCTCATATAATGAATAAGATTGAAGACTGCAACTAACACAGGCACCAAATTAGTTAATTGAAATACTTAAACCGTACATAACAGCCACCTAAGGTTTATATTTTGGAAAAACATAAACCTGGCAACTGTTGGAAAGGATATTGATGTTGCAACACTTATAAGGCACAACAGGTGTCGTAGACTAAAGAAGCATTTGATGGTGACAATTGGATGGCAACAAATGGTAAGCAAAAATTTTCCAATATGATTATAATCCCCACAGGCAAATGAAAGACCACCAAGCCAACAATCAGTAAGCAACCAACAGACAACCAGCAAGCAACAAGCAACCAGCAAGGCAACAAGCAACCAACAAACAAGCAGCTAGCAAGTAACTAGCACTAGCCCACAACAAAAGAAAGTGAAAATAAGTTCAGAAAGTGTTACTAAGTTCAAAAAGTGTTAAGGCAAAGCTTCCAAAAAAATAGGTCGCAAAATTCTACTTAGATAAGTAGGGCAGGACCAACACCCAATGGAGGGAGATCTGTTTCAAAAAATAAGAAAAAAAGCAATAAGAAAGGAAGAAAAAAAATACATAATATGAAAAATGTTAAAAAAATTAATACCTTTCTCAAATTCTTCTAATTCTTCAAGTGATTCTTCAACTGAAATGCGGCGTTATTGAGGCTTTTTAAGCCAATCTTGAGTACAAATCAAGGCCTCAATAAGTTTTGGTGTTAAACAACTTCGGAAAAAATCAAGCACTTGACCACCGGTGCTAAAAGCCGATTCAGATGCAACTGTAAAAATTGGGATGGCTAATACATCTCGAGCCATAGTTGAAAGAATGGGGAACCTCTCTGAATTGAGCTTCCACCACCTCAACAGATTAAATTTCCCCTCATCTGAATCTTCCAATGCTGACTCGGATAAGTATGCATCACTTTCATTCTTTTTTGAGCTTCCACCAATTCCATTTTCCAATTTTTGTTGCTTAAATCGAGCCTTTAACACCGAAATGGGTTTGGTACTTAATTGGAGATCAGTTGATGTCACAGTTTGGCTTCCACCAGTTATGACATAAGAGGCTGAGGGATTTGATGCTTCATGTGTAGTTTTATAATCCTTATATAACTCATAACGAGCATATTGAACATCAATGAATAAACTAAGTCCAACTAAATCCACATAAACAATGTTTAAAGCAAATTTCAGATAATCTAATTTGTCTCTTGGATCCAGAATATAAGAAATGAAAATGAGATAGTTCATTTTATCTGGATCCCCCCAGTATTTGTGAAATTTGGTTTTCATGCTAAGTCCCATGGACCTCACATACACAACTTCATATTGATTGGCATCAGTGAGTGTGCAAAATAGGTAAGCTATTTCATTGAAAAAGGTATTGGCAGTCACATACTGAGAACCAGAGATTCTCAATGTCAATTTATAAAACTGTTCTAAGAATTGAACCAAATGCTTGGCACATTGCCAGTTAGAGTAATCAGGAATATCATCACCTAGGTCAAACCAAAAACTTGACTCATTTTCTTCATACTTTCAAAAGTTTTTTCATAAATTAAAGCAGTTTTCAACATCAAATAGGTGGAATTCCACCTAGTTGCAACATCAAGGCAAAGAGAAGTCTTAGATTCAATACCAATTAAGTCTGAAAAGTCTTTAAATTTCTGTAATTTAGATGGACTATTCATGATGTATCTAACAACCTCCTTGATTCTTTTAACAGATAGATTTAAATCCTTTAACCTTTTATGCACAATTAAGTTGAAAACATGAGCAACACATCTCATATGAGCATATTTAACTCTAACCCCACTAGCCCCCCAACTTATTAATTTCTTTTTGAAAAAAGACATGGCAGTATTATTACATGAAGCATTATCAAGAGTCACAGTGAAAACATTTTTTAAACCCCATTCAAGCAAGGATTTCTCAAGTGCCTTAGCAATGTATTCACCCCTATGTGAACTCACAGGCACAAATGCAACAATTTTTTTATGGAGCTTCCACTCGTTATCAATAAAATGAGCAGTTATGGACATATAATTGATTCTTTGATTTGAAGTCCATGTATCTATTGTAAGATAGACTCTTTGACAATTTTTTTTGCAAAAAAATTTCAAATTAAGCCTCTCTTCAACAAAGTATTGAAGATATCTCTAGTCAAAGACCACTTAGATGGTATTTTAAAATGAGGGCATGCAACACTCATGAACTGATTAAACCCAACAGACTCAACAAATATAATAGGCAACTCATCAGATGCAATCATTTTAGCAAGGGCTTTCCTAATTAAATCCTTGTCAAATTTCCAGGCCCCAATTACTCCAATATCAGGTTCAGATACATTAGAATCAGGTTGAAATGTGAGAAGTGATTGTCGTATTCTGGTATCATGAGAGTTTTTGGTACAGTTAAGCATGTGGTTCCTCAGTGATGAAGTGCCATATTTTTTAGTTTCAGTACCAATTTATTTACCACAATAAATGCATTTGCCTTTTTTAAGTAACCTTTCTCCCTTACCTACTCAAAATGTCCCCAGACTACTGATCTAGTTTAAGATTGCTTCTTTTTTTTATTTCCCCCAGGTTGCTCTAATGAAGCAACTGACTGCTGCTGATCAAGAGCAACAATCTGGTCCTGGGAAACTTGAGTTGCTTCCACTTCATTATTAGGAGCCATAGGTTCACCAGTAGCAGTTGATCTACCACTGGCATCCGTGGGGGTGTCCAACTATAAAAGTGAAACACACATAACAAAGCAATTAACAAGTCATACCAATTAAGCAAATTGAAGTTGAACCAAAAGAGATAACACAACAGAACTATAAAACAACACATATAAATGGTAATAACAAAGTAATAACTTAAAATAAATTAAATAAAAAAATTAATTTAAAAAAATTCTAAAAATAATTCATTGTTATTAACTTCAATTAAATAAATTAATTTATAAATATTTTTTTATTTAATTATATTGCTCAATTTATTTTTAAATAAACCATTATTTATTATTATATTTATAATTTTTAGCATTTTAAAATGAATAAAAATAAGAAATATATAAATATATATAATTTGTACATAGATATTAAAAAAAATTAAAATCTAATATTTTAATATACAACATAAGTATTCATATAAGTTATAAAATAAATTAATATATATTTAAACTAAATAAATAATAATGAAAAAAATTATTTTTATAAAAATGCTATTTTTTAAACCAAATCAACACAAATAGAAATAGAACATATCAATTGAGAATCTTACACAAATTTAACAGATCCAATGAGATGCATCTGATATAACAAATACAACAAATTCGTTAAGATCCATTGTGATCCATAGTCCACACAGTATTAAAATAAATTTATAATAATATTGTAAAAAACTAAAGAACACATAAATCATTAAATCATACCATCGATTTAAAGGGTGACAACAAATAGTTCAGATTCAAGAGCTTCCACCGTCACTTGTGACTTAATCACTCATAGGGCATCCAATGATCAACCGATCCCAAAAATTAAGGCTTTACCTGATAAATCTTCGGTTTCAATATAAACATGCAACCACATCAAGACCAAAATAATTTAACAAAAACCCCAAATCAAAACAGATCAATAAACATGCAAATAGTTATTAATAAAAAATTCAATTTTTACCAAAAAATTTCTTGAATCGATGTGATCTGCCACCCCTTATATTTTGTTACATCAAAAGAAATGAAAATGAGATGCTCGATGTCGATGATGGACAAGAAGGAGCATAACTGAAACTAGATTAGTCTGGTACAGTACACTATCAAAGAACAAAGATAGTGTCAAGTAACACACGAGATGAAGAGATTTAAGCAGATAACTAATGGATTCGGTGTTAGAATGATAAGATTTTGTTTTAGAATGAAGAGATTTGAAGATTAATCCAAGGGATTTAGGGTTTACAAGGAAGATATTTAGGGTTAGATGGGAGGCGCAGCGAGAGAGGAAAGGGAGAGAGGCGGCTGCGAAAATTAGAGACTAAGAGTAAAATGAAGTAGGTTTAGGGTTATTAGAGTTTAAGATGAATATATAGGCAACTGAAATGGCAACGTTTAGTTTGTTATATATATATATATATATAATTTAAAAAATATTCAGAAATCGGGCGGGTTCGGGTTTTGACCCCCCTCCACCGACCTGCCATCCTCACACCCACCAGATCTTGCCGAACCGCTGCCTCTCTTCGGTTCAGGTCGGTTCAGAAATTCAGGTCCGGACGGTTTGTGCACAGCCCTAATAATGAAACTGAAAAAGAGTGATGACAAGTGTTGCTGTCGGAGACAATTTTGGTTGATAAAGAAAAAAAAGTAATTTTTTTTATCAAAATCATTGGTATTGACTAATTCAATTCAATCTAAAGATTTTACCATATTTAAATTTACTCCATGAAATTGGGGCAAATGAATTATTTACAGTTCACAAGAGTAAAATAAAGTTAAAGTCCAGGATGCAATTATTTACGTTGCGGGCGCCACACAAGGAATTTTTTTAAAATAGGAAACAATTATTCCATTAAAATTGATCAAAAAATAATCAAGATTATAAGCACAAATTAATCTACTACAAAGAAAATAGTACAAATAAACTACTAAAATTTATAAATACTTGATATAATAAAAAGAAAGTAGATCAAATCTTGTTAATAATGTAGCTCCTCTTTTGAGTGAGATTCAATAAACGATTGAGGTATAGATCGTACAAAGAAATCATGTGATTGCATTGAGATGAGATCATCATTAACTCATTGTAATCAACAAATCAGTTAGAGAAAAGTTTAGATCTATCAAAATTCATAAAATTAGATCATGAAACACACATTTATAATAGATCAACCCACAACAAAATCGAAACAAACAACTTATTTACTAAAACCTCACTACAAGGATGTATCATAAGCAAAATAACATAGATCTATCATAGATCTATAAAGTAAATGAAATAAACTCAAGAAAAGAAAAAGGAGGTGATCTTGGCCAAAAATGATCCAAACCACCTCCAGAAATTACTATAAGATGAAAGAGTTTAGTAGAGAAAAGGGAGAAAAAAATAAAGGGAAGAGAGAGAAGAGGCCCCACATAGGGATTTTTTTTTTTTTTTGGCATAAAAGGAATCCATTAAAAGGAAAACCTGAAACAAAGCCACTAGCAAAGCTAGGGAAACAACCAGCAAACAAAATACACCACCAGCAACAGGTTGAGAAAGGGGATGCTCTATCAGCAACCTCTACAAAACAGAACAAACTCTGAAAACATAAACACCTAAACAAAACCAGAGAAAGACCAAACTAAAAAATCAGCAAAAGAAAACCCACAAAACCTCTAGCCTACACGGTAGAAGCCTTATCTTTAACCAGAATATTCTGCAGATCCTGAGGAACCACTGTCCACACATCCCCATTCTGAAACAAAAATTCTTTTCTCAACAACCAGTCTGCTGCTTCATTGGCTTCCTGGAAAACAAAACAAATTTGAATGCCCTATAGGTTGTAATCCCTTGACACACTCAAGTATATCTCTTCAACTATCGCTCGCAAATCCCATCTAATCTCATCCAAACCTTGTTTCAGAGCTTTGTGAATTTCATCCACCACCACCCTTGAATCTGATTCAATGACCGTACCAGACAGTTGGTGATTGCTAAAAAATCTGATTGCCTCTCGGATTGTCAGGGTCTCGGCTGATTCAAAGGAAACACAGTGAAACTTTTTCCCCTGAGCTGCTATCACATCCCCTTGATGATTTCTACAGATAAAAGAGGTTTGAACCAGTTGCGTGCTGGCCATAAACGAAGCATCACAATTCACCTTATAGAGCCCTCTAGAGGGAGATTTCCAAATAGCTGACTGCCTGCTGACTTGCTGCGAATGCTTATCTCGACTCTTGAAATTTTCAATCCACTCATTCCGTTGGAGACTACTCTTCATTTTTGCCGTCCCTGGATCATACCTTGTACACCTGAAAATCTCGTCATTTTTGTGCTTTCATATATGCCATAGCATAACTGAAGCTAGCTCAAGTCAAAAACTCCCATCTACTTGGTTTAAAGAAGAGACAGCATCTCGCCACCATTCCTTAAAAGAACAACTCCCCATCTCCACTGGATTAAAATTTAAAGATGAGCCAAACCAAACCATGATTGCCTTAGGACACAAGAATAATGCGTGCTCAATAGTTTCTGGGGTGGAGTAACAAATCTGGCATTTGTCATCCTGGGAACAGTTTCTCTTTGCTAAATTTACTCTTGTTGCTACACCATCCCTACAACACCTCCAAATAAAACATTTAATTTTAGAAGACACTTTCAAACTCCAGATGGCTTTCCATTCTCTCTTTCCCATAAGGGAAGCTGAATTTGATGTTGTTACCACTCTCCTATTCACCCCCTCCTTCGAAACATAATACCCGGGCATTTTCCCATTTTAGTGTTAAAAAAAATTTTATTTCCAACTTTGGGGTAAAAAAAAAAGTAACAAGCCTATTCATCCACTTAATGTGGCAGAAATACTAGACGACAGCTAAAGTCCGCCAGTTGAATTGGCGTTAATAATTAAAAATAATAAAAAAAATAAATACCATCAGAAGTCCGCTAGTTCAACTGGCGGACATGAATTTAAAAAAAAATTCCATTGTCTACCAGTTCATGAAAAAAAAAACACTTACAAAAAAGAGGTTTCAGCCAACAAGATGGAATCATGTTGTTCTTTGGGACAATTATGGCCATGTTGTTCTTTTGGCCATGTGATTATAATAATAATAACAAAATTAAAAATTTAAAAATAATCACAATTTTAGTTATTTTTTGGCTATTCAAAATTGTTTTAGCTGGCATGCAAAATTTATTTTTGTTTGGCAATGTAAAATTATTAATGTTATTATTATTATTATTATTATATTATATTTATATGAACATAAAAAAACTTGAGATGGCTCGAAATAATAATAATAATAAAATTAAAAAATTAAAAACTAAAAACTAATCACAATTTTGGCCATGCAAAATTGTTTTGGTTGGCCATGCAAAATTTGTTATTTTTTAGCCATTCAAAATTGTTTTGGTTGGAATGCAAAATTTATTTTGGTTTGGGCATCCAAAATTGTTAATTGTTAATTTTTTATTTAATATAATATTACTATTATTATTATTATTGTGTGGACATAAAAAATTGAAATGGCCCAAAATAATAATAATAATAATAATAATATTATTATTATTATTATAATATTTGTGTGGACAAAAAAATTGAAATGACAAAAAAAAATTCATGTTTATGTGGCCTTTGTTGGACACCAAAGAAAAAATCATTATTATGACTTTTTTGGTTAAAAAAAATATTATCATGTATCTCACTATTATTATGTACCAAAAAAAATATTATTATGACTTTCTTTTATATATCTCACTATTTCAATAATTGATTTTTGTGGGGAAAGATTTTGGATTGAAGAAAGATGTTCGTATTCAATTATTTATTGCTCTGGTTGAGCATTTTAAAATTGCAACTTTGATTTTTCTTTTTAATTAGGACCATAGTGTAAGTGTGTTAATGATTTAATTCGTTAAAAAAAATAAAAGAAATTAAAAAGATAAAAAAAATTTAAGATGTCCGCCAGTTGAACTGGTAGACATCAGTTTTATTAAAAAAAAAATCAACTTTGTTAGTAAAAAAATTTTAAAAAAAATTAAACTAGCGGACATCAGTTTCATTAAAAAGAAACAACTTTGTTAGTTAAAAAAATTAAAAAAAATTTAAGATGAACCGGCGGACATCATTTTTTTAAAAAAATAAAATAAAAAAATCAGATGTCCTCTAGTTAAATTGGCAGACACAGTGAAAAAAAATACAAAAAATGTCAGATGTCCACCAGTTAAACTGGCGAAAAAAGAAAAAAATAAAAAAATGTCAGATGAACGCTAGTTCAACTGGCGGACATTAGTAAAAAAAAATTATGTTCATGCTCACGGGCAATCTGCAAAATTGAGGAGTTTTCCTATACCTTAGACTGACCAGCCTACACGCCACATGTAACTCAACTTTGCACTGTGTTAATTGATAATGTCCGCCAGTTGACATTGATAGACATGTGAATGACTATTATATAGAAAACTTCAATAATTTTTCATACATTTTTGCTCTTTATATTCAACAGCTACCACCACCTCTCATACTCGTAGCTTCTTGTTTTTCTTTCTTCTTTTTCTTCTTCTTGGTTTGATCTTGTTCTTCTTCTTGTTTTTCTTTTCTTTCTCTTTTTCATATTCGTGTGATATTTCCTGAGAAAATATTCACCAACAAAATATTATAAGGTAT
>CATIWM010145790.1:0-11240 GCA_949671775.1 Mallotus repandus
TGTGTGTTTTTAGTATTTTTTTATGTTTTTGTTGATTTTTAGTTGCATTTTATGTTTTTCTATATTGTTTTGGTAGGTACTCTTTTGGGCTACTTAAACCTCTAATATTAAGGGAGGCTTTTCACATCCTTAGAGTTTTATAATGAGAAAGTGACCTTCTTGACACCTGAAGTAGACATCTTAAGCTCTCTGAATTAAGATTACTTGTCAAAATCTGAGGTTTTTGTTTTTCAAATCTTGAGTCGAAGTCAACACATATGCAACTTTCATTTCAGGTTGCGTAGTTCTCAGTATTTCAATGATATCTTGAGTTACAAAGGTCCGATTGAGATGATTAAAGATGCTATCGAAATATTACTCCTATGGCTACAACTTTTATGAATAGTCTATCAGCGTGAAAATCAGGTATTAAATGCATAACTGTGTATAGGCTGTGCATGGCCATTCCTGATCTGAAGAAATCCAAGTCTGTAGATGCATGACTATGCACATTGTTGTGAATTGTTGTGCATGGGGATGCATAGCTATGCATTAGAGTGTGCATAGGCATACCTAATTTGATGATTTTTTGAAGTTCCAAATATGCACGATTGTGCATAAAAACTGCATGGTTGTGTACTGCGGCTGAAACTCAAATTTAGGAAGTTTATTTTAGGGTTTTAAGAGGACTATTATGTAAAATTTTTTTGCTCTTTTTAAAAGGGAGAGGTTGGTTTAAAAAATAGAGAATTAGCCTTTATTTTTAAGAAGAACAATTATATTTTATTTTATTTTGATTTTTGTTATCTACTCAAGGATAATCAAAAGTAGAAGATTGAAGAACAATTGCATGAATCAAGAGGAGGAGAATAAAAGGGGTTTTGTCCTTTCAATTATTCTTTTGTACTTTAATTATTTTAATATAATGTTTGTTTTTACAATTCTTAATTCTTCTTCTTTCTTTTTAATTGCCATGAGTAGCTAAATTATTAGTTGGGGTTTTTAGACGCGGCTCAAGTATGAACTTAAATGGTTAAATTCCTTATTAGTAAATCTATAATCCATGATTATTATTGAACCTAATACTTTCTTAGGACTACGCACCCTAGGAATTGAATTAGACGGTGGGGTGAGATCAAGAGAAGATCCCTATTGAGAACAAAATAATAATCTGTTAATTAATCAAATTGGTTGAGAGACAGTTTGGTTGTTAATATTCCTTGAAAAGCTTGCTTCAGTATTGAGAATAATTAATTGCTTGAGTAGCGAGAGCTAATCACTTGGGTAGTTGTTATGATCAATAAAATTATGCGAGTGGTTGAGAGAGACTTTCATATGTCTAAAGATGCTTAGGAAATAGAACAAATTCATAAGTGGTAGGGAGGTTAACATGACTTTTTAATAAAATTAAGTAGGGGATTAAAACCCTAATATCTATTTAATTAATAAATTTTAGAGTAATTTAAATGTGTTTTCTAGATTAATTTAATTTTTATTGAAAACCTTTTTTGTCACTGTTACCATAGATGTGCCCTAGTGCTATTCTAGTAATGTAAATTGACATTGTAAATTATCCTTAATTGCAATAAAATATTCATTTAAATAAAGTGTTTGTTTATTTGAGTATTTACCCTTTAGCATTATGTTAAATAAATTTATTATCAAGAGTTGATAATATGAGTTCCAAATTTATTTAGTACATATGCTACAAATAGTTCATAGTCGTATAATTGATATTTGGGTAATATTAATTAGACTATCACCTCTGTCTATTTTCCTTGATTAGTATATGATACTAATAGTGGGAGGTAGTGAGTCTCATGCTACTTGATATGAGATATCAAAATAGACATGTGGATACTCATATGATGGGTGGATCGAACAGTGACGTTAGATATGTGATTGCGAGGATATTCACTTATAGTCAACAATCACAATCTAGGTCATAATGGTGCATATGGTCCTTTGACCTGAGCTGACACGATCATCCACATTTGAGTGGTTAGAGTTTACTATCGCTTACATACTTGTGTTAATCACACATGGGTATATGGTGTATGGTGGCCCTAGTTAGTCAAATGTAGGACTGAGTGTTTGACCAAGAAGGGATTCATTACCTGGAGTGAATCGAGATAAGATTAAGAGCTATCTAAGTCTTTTCTTGATGAATGAGTTCATGGCCAGGACAAATATAACAGTTTGAAAGAGTTTCTAGTATTTGTTATGTTTTATCAAGAAATGGAACTTGAGATGAGGTCAAATAATATAGCTAATAGAGGTTGACTAATCCTTAACTCTAAGCTATATTTGGATCTTTTAATGGAAGGATTTTAGTGCACGGTAATTATGACTAAAGGGTTCATGTGAATTAATAAATACATTCATATATAATTAGGTAGTTATGATATCGATGCTAGGGATCACTCACAACTCATGAGAACTAAATGTGTGAATAATGGGGATTTTCACATTTAAACTTGAAAGGAGTTTCAAATGATATCAAGTGTTGATATTATCTTCTCATTACCAATTAAACATGGACTTAGTAAGTCACACCTAAAAGGTTTTAACAAATCTCTAAGTATATTAATCTAATTATTGATTAAAGAGTTTAATCAATTAATTAAGATCAATAAAATTGGATTTTTGCTTAATGCAATGATTCTAGCATATCATGAAATCTAATTTTAAAGAAATGTTTAATTATTAATTTATGTTTAATTAATATGAGATATTAATTGAGATATTAAATTAATGATGTATATGTTGTTTCTTATTTAATTGGATTAATGGCCCAAGAGTTATGGACCTAGGCCAAAAAGTGTTTTAGGCTAAAGATTAAACCAATAAAATTATAAAGCCCAAGTGTATATACATTAGCCCACTTGTTTAATGGAATGGCCTTTGGGCCAAGAGTTGGCCCAATGATTTAGCCCAACTCCATTAAGAAATATATATTTGATTTTTCAATAAATCAAATTTTAATAAAGATATTAATTAATACATATAAATAAGTCAATAATGTTATAGAAAAATTACAAGAGTTGTAATCTCTACATTTTCCACTTTGGACTTTATTGACTCATCAAGATATTTGTTAATTAATCATGACATGTGGGACCTTGATGATGTCATATTTCTCTAATCTTATCACTTGTCAAAATATATCTAAAAGTGTTTTTGGATATATATGAGATAGTTAGTGGAAAAAGATGGGAGAAGACAAATATACATAAGGAAAGGAAAAGATACAAGATATATACAAAACCTTAAGAGAATTCTTGTAAGGATCAAGTGAGTGTGTAAGCTTGAGAAGTGAAAAAAGAGAGGTCTCTTGCTACTACTTGATCAAGATAAGATAGAGATTAGTTGAAGCTTGGTGTCTTAAGCTAGAGGTCTCACATTTTGGAGACTTGGAATTGATTCAAGAGTTGAATTAAGAAGCCAACCATTATAGTAGAATATTTGTGGTCAACACCAAACTTGGAAACTAGTAAGTTTTCTATAACTTATATATAACCTAGGTTGTTGATCACATAATATATATATGTTATTTGGACATTAGTTGTGTTAATTGCAATTTGGATCTTAGGGAATGGAATTCTTGATAAGATCAAGGATTATTTTGTGTAAATTTTTAAAGTTTGCCTAACTTAGCATTTGATGTTTAAGTTGCATAATCAATTCCTAAAAGTCACACCTCGTCTCACGTAGCCCGAGATGGATGTTTAAAACCAACCAATCAGCAAAGGAATTAATTTAATCAAATATTATAATTATAATTATATTAGCTAAAAGAATTAAAATGCCTCTTAAGAAAAACTTGGTATATCCATGTAATGGAAAATAAAATTTTCCCTGTAATTTGATGAGTTTATGAATAATAATTATAGTATAGGATAATTAAGTGACATTGAAATCACATTTTTAAAACTGATTTAGTATTAATCTTTGCAAACCAAAAACATAGTAGACTAAACATCATTAAGCAATATAAAACACATTTATACTTAGTTGCTTTACATAAAGCCTGGCCACCACTATTTGATTTCAAAATATATTCTTTTACAATACTTATATAAACAAGATTAAGAAACAAAGGTACAAGGCTTCTCTAATGAGGAAGTTGGTCAACCTTACTCTAAAACTTCTATACATACTCTCTTAGCTTAATCCACCCACTATCAAGCCCTGTTATCTAAAAAGTTTATAAAACAGAGTAAAATGAGTATAAAAATAATCAATGAATAGATATTCTAAGCAGAAAACAATTTAATTATATCAAACACGTTAAACTTCTCAAATCAGAATACTAAAGTACTTAAAATCAAATTATAATCCACTTGAAATATTAAAGCCATTCTTGCTTTTAAACTTGTACAAAGCTTACCTAAGTAAAACACATGCCTTTATAAACATTATTACAACCTTTCATAAGTATTAATGATCCCTATAACAAGCATTACAAACCAGCCATAATATACAGGCCATCACAAGCATCACTCTCTAGGCACACTTGAAGGCTAACCCTTCGACTACATTAGCATGGAACAACTCTTCTTCCTTCACCGCCCTGTAATCAAGTGCCCTGTTGTTTATTGTGCAAAAACAACCAACACAATCTCAACTGTGCATATATCATCTTATCACATCCAACAACTCATATTAGATGGTAATACACAAACCAAATACCATTTTCACTAAATAATCAATCAAAATAACATTATCGCATTTATGGTTTAATAACCATTCAAAATCAATCAATCTTTATCATAGTTCAAAGAAGTGAAATCAAGTTGAGCATAAGCTCATTTTAATCACTAAGTAACCAAAAGGATCTTAAATCAGGTTGCCAAAACAAGCATATATAAATAACACTTTTAACTTGTAAACTTAAGACCTTAAAAGATTGAAATTTAAACATATAATTCAAGTATCAAGAAGCTAATTTAAAACAATTGCAAGTCACTAATTCAGATCCATGAATTAACATCAAAAATATCATTTTATTGCCATTATAAAAATATTTAAAGGGCTTGAATATCTACTCACAAAATAGCTTTCAAAACCAACACAATACTCAATTGGTACCAGCACCTTCCTTTCCTTTTCTAGCACCTAAAACATGGAATTTCATTTACAAATCATCAATATATCAATATCACATACTTCCCTAATCATGCAACCCCCAAATGATGTGCAAAACATGCAAACCAATGCAATTTCTCAAATCTGCCCTATTAACTTCAAAAAGGTTGTTTCAGGCTTAGCTTAGAAAAATCGCCCAACATTGTAGAAGGGGAATTTGAAGCTAAAATTGGAATCAATATTATATTCATATTTATACTAAATCCTTTAAAAATTTCAATTAATTTGGACAACTATAGAATGAGATATAGGCAACTGAACATAACCAGGTCAACATGCACAAATAGACTAAGCATTAAAATGTTTCTTTTTATTAGTTTAGCTTCATGACTGATTCATCTCAATATCAAAGAAAAACAGTTTTAGAGGACTCTTCCAAGTTTTCAAATAATCAAAGAACACTTAATTTTAAGGTTTCTATCTCAAGTTATGATTAAAAAAAATGACTGTCAAACCAGTCATTTAGAACCCGAGAATAGCAAGTTATGAACCCTAATTAAAATCAACCAAAACACAAAAATTACTTACCAATTAAATCACAAAATCCTTAGATATGATGATTAAAGCCTGAAAAATTGATTTGGATCATCAATTTCACTTGAAAAGCAAGCTCCAAATTTTAGGAAGTAAGCAGCCGTACTAGTTTGTCTATTTTTCTCTTCCTTTCGTTTTCTAAGCATAATTGTTTCTTTCATTCTTCTTGATCATATGCAGCTGATCAATAAAGGTCACAACCCAAGAAGATTCTAGATCCATTTTAGATAAGTCAAAAGGCAAAATGTCAATTTAAACCCTTAATGAAATTATCAAATTGTCTTTAAACCCTTGAGCTTCCAATTGTGCACTTTAGCACGACTATTATTGCAATTAAATCCAAATCAACCTAAACTTTTTAAATTGTCATTCTTCACTTTATTTATACTCCTAATTCCTTTTATTCTCAAAATTTCACTCATTTTGAGTGTCAGCAAAATTCAAAAATTCTCACTCTATGATAAAGTACAAATCACAGCTTAGCCCGATACACTAGTCTAACGGTATATAATAGGTTATACTTAAATTCAATCAATAAATGTGTAAATGCAAAATGTAATATGAATGTAAATGTACCAATAATTAGGGTATGGATGTGACATTATTCGACTTTCTAAATAAATAAACATAGAAAGTAGTCCAATACTCAACATCCACTCCTTGTGGGATTGATATTTTAACTACTTGGACGACTCCGTGCGCTTGCGGATTTCACACACCATTATGTTCCTTGTCCTCCTTCTCTTAACATGTTCAAGGGGAAGGATATGGTGGGCCTAACTCTGGAGTAGGCACTGGTTAGGACTGATCATCAGCTATTCTTGGAGCCAGAGGATGTCTCATATCTAGAGAACCTAATTCCTAGGAACTTCGTGATTGCCCCGCCTACTCCACCTGCTTGTGCTACCTTTTTTTTTGCTCATAAGGTGTTCCTTATTTCTTTATATTATCTTTGCTTTATCTATTTCTTCATTCTGACCTTCTTTTATGTGTTTTTTGTAGCCTCGTTCGAAGAGGTCTCGCACTAGGAGCACTTCTGAGACTTCAGGTATCGTTGGGCCTATGGCTAATGCCCTGGCCGAGACTGTTCATATGATCTCTAGGGTAGTTCACTGCCATTACTCCAAGTGATCCTTGCATCTATTGAACTTGTTGGCTACATCCCTGAGGATGCTACCCATGTGAGTACCCATCCACCTTTGTTGCTTTAATATTTTAGATTTGTTGTTTATTGATGGCTCTGTTTACAAGTTCCTTGAGATACGGCCACATACTGGTACCAATGTGCTTCAGGCTCAATGAGTCACTATGTCCATTACTCTATGGAGGCTTATCTAAGTCTTTTACACTTTAACTTATTTTCCTTGTTCCAATTATGTAATGATATGTATGTGTATGTTATGGATGCATGTATGCTAATGCATGTATGTTATGATGATGCAGCTCGAGCATACAAGACTGATGCGGGAACGGGACGAGACCATCCATCATTTGGAGTCTATGCCAACAAGAGGGTACTTACTACCAGAGTGAGATCTAAAGGATGAGGGCCAAGCTGGAGGGACTAAGGGTTCGTGATGCTGGACCCAGCATCAGAGGATCTCTAGATGTCGATGACGATGATGACGACGATGATGACGAGGGTGATAATGAGGATGGGGCTGAGTCATGACTTCCCCTCCTTTTATTTGGTTATTTTTCGAACTGTATTGATAGGAAATTTTGGATATTTTTTAGGTCTATTGACAAACTTTATTGAGGCTTTTGATGCTTGCTAATTTTATTGTGCTTTCCTCTATCTATTCCATTTACTTGGCATATCATCATTATAAATGAAATGAAATAACAAGTAAAATGAAATGGAAAGAATTTACAGTGGGAATGAATGTAATTACACCATAAAAAGATATGAACTCTAAGATGACAGTACACCTCTCCTTAATTAGCCCTTTCAGGTTTTCTAATTAAGTATTTTTCCTCTTATTTTTTTGTTTTGTTTGTTTTTTTCATTCTTTTTCTCTCTTTTTCTTCTTTTTTTGAATATTATCGATTGAGATGATCGACATTAATCCATTCAAATAACTCATTCTCGTCGATGTCCATTAGCTTGACCGTGCCTTTTGAAAGGATGGTTTTAACCAAATAAGGCCCTTCCCAATTAGGTCGAAACTTCCCTCTTAGATCTGGTAGATTCTGCTTAGCTTGCCTCAATACCCAATCTCCAACCTTGATGTTATATTGTTTCACTCTCTTGTCGAAAGCTCTGATAATTCTTCTCTAATATAACTGAGTGTGATAAAGTGCTTTCAACCTTTCACTATCCATCAGATCCAACTGCGCTAGCCTCTATTCTACCCACTTCATCTCGGGTAAGTCTGCTTCGACTGTGACTCTTAAGGATTTCATTTCTACTTCGATTGGAAGTATGACTTCTATTCCATATACCAATAAGAAGGGAGTTGCCCCTGTGGATGTTCTCACTATAGTGCGGTATCCCCAAAGAGTAAACAACAACTTGTTGGCCTAGTCACGGTGAGTTTCAATCATCTTTGAGAGGATTTTCTTGATGTTTTTGTTTACTGCTTCCACTACTCTGTTAGCTTACGATCTATAAGGTGATGACTTATAATGCTTTATCTTATACCTCTCAAGCATGGCTCGTACTTCTCCTTGAAACTGTACTCCATTGTTTGAGATCAGATGGTGAGGAATTCCATACCTACAGAATATGTTCCTTTCCAAGAACTTGGTTCCCTGCTTTGCCCTCAGTTTACTATAAAATTCAGCTTCCACCCACTTCATGAAGCAGTCGATTGCAACCAGCATGTACCTGTGTCTATTAGAGGCTGTAGGATGAATCTCTCCTATAATGTCGAGTCCCCAAACTGAAAATGGCTAAAGGAATGACATAGTGTGTAATTTTGAATGAGGCAGATGGCTGACGTCCCTATAAATCTGACACTTGTGACACCTCTTAGTGAATTTGATGCAATCCTCAACCATAGTCATCCAGAAGAATCCTTGTCTCATTATTTTCTTGGCTAGTATTGTTTCATTCATATATGGACAACAAACTCCTTCATGAACATTTGTCATTACCTTCCTTACTTTGTTCTCGTCCAAACAGCACAATTGCATCCCATCCAGAGTTCTCTTGTACAGGACACCTTGATGGAAGGTGAATTTTGCTGATAGCTTTCTAATGACCGTCTTATCTTTCTCACTTGTGTCTGCTAGGTATTCATGCTTGTCTAGATACTGGTGGATGTCATAAAACTAAGGCTTTTGATATACTCTTGTTTCCTTAATTCCTAACACTCTTGTAATATGGCTGACTCGATTTCAATAACAACCAAAGGCTTCATAGGCATGGCTGCCAATCCATCCCAAACTGATGTTAATGATGCTAAGGCATCTGCCCTCTGATTATGGTTTCTTGGTAAGTGAATGAACTTGTATTTCTGAAATGATTGTCTCAACTGCTATAAGTGCTCTAGAGATAGCTTCAACTGTGGCTCTTTCAGATCCCATTCATCGGTGGCCTGATTGATTACCAGCATTGAGTCGCCCAATATTTCCACTTTTATGACTTCCAGGGCCATAAGTGCTTCCATTCCCATCACACATGCTTCATATTTTGCTGTTTGTAACCTGAAATGCTAGCTTCTTTGCTTCGGGAATTACTTCAGTCTTTGGGGTCAACAGAATTACTCCTATTCTTGCTTTATCAAAGTACATGCACCATCCTTGGACTACAATTGTTACGGTGAGGTCATTTAGAAATTCGAGTTCTATCTCTTAATCAACTGAAGTAGGGTTTAATGTTAGAAATTCTACCACTACTCTTCCTTTAATTGTCTTCTTAGTCAGATACTTAACATCGAATTCTATAAGTAACACCAACCACTTGGCTAGTTTTCCAACTAGTGAAGGTGCTTCAAATAGGTGTCTCATTAGATCTAACTTCGAGACTGCTTGGATCTTATAAGACTGAAAGTAGTGCTTCAGCTTTCTCATGGCCCAAACCATTGCCAAACAAATTTGCGCAACCTGGCTATACTTTTTCTCATAAGGTAGCATCTTCTTAGTTAAATAGTAAACTGCATGTTCAGCTTGCGCTTCTACTTCTTGAGCAAGCATGGCTCCTATTACGCTCCCTTCAATTGTTAGATACAAGATTAAGGGCTTTCCTATTTCTAGGGGTCTCAAAATTAGTGGATTCCCGGGATAATCCTTGATTCTGTCAAAAGCAAACTGGCATTATTCATTCCAAACCACAGGTTGATTTTTTTTGAGCAACTTGAATATCAGTTCACACACTTCTGTCAATCTAGCTATAAATTTGCTGATAAACTATAACTTTCCTAAGAACCCTCGTATTTTTGTATTAGTCTTCGGCGTTGGCATTTCATGGATTGCTTTTACCTTATCTAGATCAACTTCAATTCCTCTTTAACTGACTGTGTGTCCCAACATTTTCCTTAAAGTTACCCCAAATACACACTTCTTAGGATTCAGCCTCAAATTATAATTGTCTACCTGTTGCATGAACTTCTCTAATGTGGTTGGATGTTCTTCTTGAGTCTTTGCTTTTACCATCATGTCATCAAAACTTCTACCTCTTTGTGTATACTGTCATGAAACATTGTTGTAGCCATCCTCTAATAGGTCGCACCTGCATTCTTCAAACCTAAAGGCATTACTCTGTAACAGTAGATTCCCCATTTAGTGATAAAGGCAGTCTTAGCTTTGTCGATGATTTCCATGAGAATCTGGTTATACCCTAAAAATCCATCCATGAAAGAATGTATAGTACTTGCGACAGCACTGTCAATAAGAACATCTATGTGGGGTAGAGGAAAATTATCTTTTAGCATGCTTTGTTGAGATCCTTATAGTCTACACAAATCCTTGCTTTGTTGAGATCCTTATAGTCTACACAAATCCTTGCTTTATTAATATCCTTATAGTCTACATAAAATCCTTACTTTCCCATCCTTTTTGGGTATTGACACCACATTAGCTAGCCACTCTGGATAGTCCACCACTTCTAGGAACTTAGCCTTGATCTGCTTCTCTATATCCTCTTTTACCAATTGTACCCATTCTGGTCTTAACCTTTGCAACTTCTGTTTTATAAGTTTGTGTCCCTCCTTAGTTAGAATATCAGGCATTTCATCATACGTCCAAGTGAATACTTTCGAGTATTTTGGTAGTATTCTTTCTAATTCTCTCCTTTCCTCAAGGGTAACATCTTTTAAAATATGCAATATGTGAGGATTTTCATATGTGCCCATGTTAAATGGTTCAGTGTTAATGGAATAAATGTCAAATAAGCTCATGTAAGGTTCAATGAAATGCTCATCATTATCATAAGAAAAATCACACAAGTAAACAAAATCATATTTCATTGCATCATACTTAGAGTTCGGTACATTAAAAGATTCAAAAAGATTAGCAATACAAAGATAAACAGATAGATAATATGGGTAGAGTAAGATATTAGGCACATTAGCCTACCACTCTAAAGAGAGCAAAACACCTAGTCTATCAGTCACCCACTACTTGTATTCCTCACT